>LKNJ01003603.1:0-18491 GCA_002120245.1 Maccullochella peelii
TGTATATATATGTATATATGTATGTATATATATATATGTATGTATGTATGTGTATATATATATATGTATGTATGTGTGTATATATATATGTATATGTGTATATATATGTATACATATATATGTATGTGTGTATATATGTATGTATACATATATATGTATGTGTGTATATATATGTATGTATACATATATATGTATGTGTGTATATATATGTATGTATATGTATGTGTGTATATATATGTATGTATATATATATGTATATATATATATGTATGTGTGTATGTATATATATATAACAACACCAGCCTCTTTTTTAAAGGCTTTTGTCATGAGTATATCATGTTAAGAAACTTGTCCAGTTAACAAATTCACCACTGAATTTACAGTTTAAGTGACTAATCAAACAAAAAGGTATGAAATGTCATTGCACAGGCTGAGCGACAGGTTGAGTTTTACCAACCTGCTGCAGCCATCAATAATCCCTGTGGGGATAGAGTATCCCTGCTGGGATGCTATTTTAGCATCTCAAAGGAAGAGTGCTGATATACAATCCCTTCTGCTGTTTAGATCCTAACAAAGGACGTGGTCAAGGGAAACATGGTTATTGATCCTTGTTCAGCATTGAGAAGTTTGAGAAATACAAATGCTGACTGTGTATGCACATACAATTTACCTTTCTTAAATTGTCACACATACAATTTAAGAACTGTAAAGAATGGCATATAGGCTGTCAAACATTTCCAACATTTGCTGATGCTTTGATGCGAGAATTGGAGATGTGAGGTGATTCACAGAGCAGAGAGTAGAGGGTAACGCGGTGCCCTCTGATGCTGCAATAGCTGATGTTATCTGTCATTTTCCTAGTCAAGGACAATGCTGCTGAGGAGTTTAATAGGCCTACTGTGTAAGAGTGATAACAGGGAGAAGCAGAGAGAGATTTGTGAGTGCACACCAGAAGAAATTGCAGGTTGTTTGTAGTGCTTACAAAAAAGAATCAGAATAATCTGTCCTCTCTTCCCATCCACATCTTCTCTCCTCCCTGGTGCACACTCTAAGTGAGTAATCTTTGAGTGAAGGAGAGTGAAGGCCCAGGTTTGTCTGACAAGGTCATGCTTCCTCCAATATTACACCTGAGGGACTCATAGTTGTTTCTAAAAGAGAAAACACTAAATCCTGAAATAGCTGTGTTTGAGCAGAACTCCACAGAGACAGTGGTGTTTACAGGCTGGGGTGTACAGCAGTTTACAACCCCTTAACTGTATCTAGGAAATACTACAGTAAATGTATATTACAATATAAATACAGAGGTACAGTTACATGTATTAATTGTTTCCTCCTGCATCCGTCGGTTATTATTCTTCAAAAGTGTGCTAGTATGTAGTGTTCTTATAGTGTGCATTTGAAGTCTGCTCTTGCTACATTTGAGCTTTTGTTTTATGTCTTTGCCTGTTGGTATCACAGCTGGTTTCTGTGATATCTGCTCATCGTTGCCATTTAGGTTTCCTTTAGGTAAAATAAACTAATAATTGAGACTGTAAAAGACAGGGAAGACTATTTCCTGGCCATATTAAGCTGCATTTGAAAGCTACCAATGGCGAATCTTAAAAGATAATCTTACTGAGTACCTTTTAAATTTCTATGTTAGGGTATTTTGTTGTATTACTAATGGGTTTTGGAAGATCCTGTGAAGGTCTCTATGAGGTTATACCACTGTGCCAGACTGTACATCTTAAAGCTGGGCCATTCTTCACTGTGTCCAATTAGTGTTTGAATTAGATTTACTTGTTCTCTCAAAGAAGCCTCTGTTACATTTTCTTGAAATAAGAATCACTGGTACTACATTTTATAAACCCTTCAAGTCGTTTTGTATCTGTGATCCATTATTTCAGCACTTTATTGCATAATTAAGTCAGCCAAAGATTTCACATGAATCAAGCTAGAAAACTCCAATACTGATGTAACCATTAAGCCAATTGTTGGGCTATTGGCCATAACATCATGTCATACATAATTATAATAATAATTTTTAGCCTTGCTAGTGACATGGCTAAAAAGGGAAGGCAACGGTCGGTTGATCATTCTGTCGGTTGGTCAGTCCACCACTTTGATCCAAACTGAAATATCTCAACATCTACTGGATGGATTGCCACAGAATTTTGTACATATATTCATGGTTCCCGGACGACGTTGGCTAATGACTTTGGTGATCCCCAGAGTTTTCCTCTAGCATCACCATGAGGCTGACATTTGTGGTTTTGAGTGAAATGTCCCAACAATCATTAGATGCATTCATGTTCTGTCCAATCCTGTTGTAAGAACTTTGGTGCCTTAACTTTTCATCTAGTGTCATCATCTGCTCAAAAATTCTATTTGTCATATACTTTGGTTTATGACCATATACCTGCAAAATTAATGACATTCCCATCAGCCTCAGCTGTACTTAGTGTTTAGTGTTAATTGGCAAATGTTAGCATGCTAACCTGCTAAACAATGGTGGTGAAGATGGTAAGCATTATACCTGCTGAACATCAGCATGTTGTGTATTATCATTGTGAGCATGTTAGCATGCTGACATTAGCATTTAGCTCAAATCACCGCTTTGTCTCACAGAGCCACTAGCATGGCTATAGATTATTAGTCGTATTTAAAACTATTTTACGCAGCACATTTAATTATTTTGAAAGTGTAAAACCAGTCCAGAGAGTGATGAAAAAAGGCTGTTGGTATCCAGTAGCCAGTTTGGACAGATTAAGTATGTGTATTTATTTTAATGTCTACATACTGTATGTGTGTGTTTCTTTAACAGAGGGCCAGGAAGTGAAGGTGGGAGAGTACAATGCAATTGCTGATGTGCTGGACCTCATCAACAACTCCATAAGGTTCCAAGGTATGAAGAAGATATGTGTGCATGTGCCCGTATTTGTGTGTGACTGTGTGAGCATTGACTGAGGTAAGTAAAACTCACTGAAGAAGAAATAGATGTCCTGATGCATCTGTTGTGTGTTTATATAAATGCTAAAGACCCATCACTTACCACCTCAGCACTCTTCTCATCTCCTGTTGACTTGCTCACTTGAACCACTCCAGCACACATACACACTCAATCTCGCCGCCCTCCTTTACCACTGTCAACTGTCCTCTCTCAACTAAATTATTTACCAGTCCATTTTTCACCCCTCCCATGTTTGCTTGTGTTGACATACTTTGTAATTTGTTTGATCCCCCTGGCTATTCTCCCCTTCACCACCCTGCGACTCTTTCTCCGTCTTTTTGGCCTTGCCCCACATACAGAAACTCTAGGACAGTACCATTTAAGATGCTTGTTTCCACATCCCTGACCACAGAAAGTGGAGATGTGTAAGATGATGCCATTGCGATCGATTGAAACACTGGCGGGAGAAAAATAGAGCAAAAGATAAAAAAGTGCAGTGTCTAACCACAATAACTTGACTGTGGTGCATAGAGAGACATGCACTCAACTAGGGGAAACTGAGGACCAGGAAATGGGTCTCAAATAACTGGATGTCTGCTGCAGTGTCACTATTTTGAAGACAAAAAGATTTGAAGGCAGGTCTTAAGTTGGTCCTTAAGTGAGGAGACAAACCTCACTGGAGAAAGTGAAAATGTCCAAAACACCACTGGTGTGAACTTCTCTGTAATAGACAACATTTGAGGAAGCAATTTCCGTGTTACATTATGTTTGAGGCTCACTCTTCTTCTTAGGCGTGGAGCCACCCAAGGATCGTACGTTTGTGCGCCTGCAGCGGCGCCACATCAACGTGCCCCTCTACAGCATCCTGTCCACCATCACCATACTGGGCATGCTCATGGCAGGGGCCTTCCTGTTCTTCAACATCAAGAACCGCAACCACAGGTCAGCATTCAGCATTGGTGAAGCACAGTTCTGTAAGTAGGAAGATGGAGGCAGGGATTAGATGAAGGCTAGATAGTGAAGGTGAAATAGATAAACATACGGTGCAGCAGGAAAGTAAATGAGGGCTTGGTGTTAAGGGAGAAGGAAAAGAGGGATGAATGAAGGATGGAAAGAATTTGTGGAGATTGAATGGTTTTGAAATGAAAGAAAGATGAAGCATGAGAATGATGATTAACCTTTTACTGTCTGCAGGTACATTGTTATTTCACATTTCACTCTCCTCCATACCAAAGTATATTTTGAGGAATAGGACCTATTTTATTCTATTCTATTCTATATTAATCAATTCTAATCTTCTGTTCTCTTCCAGACTAATCAAGATGTCCAGTCCCTACATGAACAACCTGATCATCCTAGGAGGCTTGCTCTCCTACGCCTCTATCTTCCTGTTTGGCCTGGACGGAGGTTTCGTCTCTGACAAAGAGTTTGAGACCCTCTGCACTGTGAGTTCCCTCCACACTTTTCACTAGCGCATAACATAATGAATAGAAGTTAGGGTTGGATGCTTGCCATATTCAGTTCCAATAGCGCAATTGAACCTTGCTCACCGGCTAAACAAAATAGTCATGGCATTAGACAGTCACAATAGTCACATGTTCAGTCATGTCATGTTTGCGGTTTTCTTACCTAATATATGTAAAATGAGCTAAAATACTGCTGAAACACTAATCATATGCACTATGTGACCAACTATAAGTGAACACTGATTGAATCTCTCTCTCCAGGTCTCTAGCTAGCATGGAGCACATTAAGTGTCTCCCCCCAGGTAGCATTACTGTGTGACTATGTAGATGCTGGATTAATTAAAGAGTTTTGATTACAGTGATAACTGGTTTCCACTGAGATACCACCCTCCCAGACACAGAGACACACATACACATGCACACCAGAGTAATATGAGGCAGAGCACGTCTGGAGCTGCCACCACCTGGCTGAAGCTCTGCTGCAGAGCCCAAACAGAGCCAGGTTCTACAGCAAAGGAGCACAGAGGTTGATCCATTCACTACCAATCAATATGTGCTGGTCTCCTTTAGAATAGATGGTATAATTGTCTTTTTTGTTTGTTGTTTTGCAGTCTTCTTTACCCAGTGCTCTGTCCCTGCCATACTTCATTGCTTTTAGATGTAGTAGAGAATGGCACATGAAGAGGGCCAGGTGTGAATGCAGACTGTAAATGTTCACGCACAAATAAGCACATAAAAACAAACACGTGTATCACATGCAGCAGTCAAACACAGTATACAGAAGCACTCTGTAGCTATTTTAGGATTTCATAGTCTATATTCAAATTCTAAGCTCTTAAAACATGTCAGCAGTGTCCTTTGTACCAAAGCAGTAAGAGGTCTACATTTTGTTTCTCATTAAGATGAATTGCTCTCAGGAGTGTGACAGCTTCCATGGTCCAGGACGTTCTCCCAGAGCTCAACACTTAGGAGAATAAATCTGACAGCTTCTTATTTTTAGAATGCTTGGCAATGCTATTTTGAATGAACTTCTTGAGGAAAAATGCAAATACCTGTCAGATCAGATGTTGTTTTAAGCCTTGATCACCAGTTTCAGACATGACACAATTATGTGTGTTCCTGTTGTTCTGATAGGTTCGAACATGGATCCTCATTGTTGGATACACAACAGCTTTTGGCGCCATGTTTGCCAAGACCTGGAGGGTGCACGCCATCTTCAAAAATGTGAAGATGAAGAAGAAGGTATTGAAAAATTTTCTATATTTTAAAATAAATACAATCTATAATAAATACATTTCCATATTCCCAGATTTTTAAGGATATAGAAATTATCTTTTTTCCGATACATTTGACTGTTCAAATAATGACACACATGGCACAAAGATTAGTACTTTGTATGCCTCCTTGACAAATGTGCTTTGATTTATTATTCATTTTCAAATTTGTATTTATTTTTTTACCAAATTAGTAGCAGCTATCCTCATGAATAGCCATTATAGGTACATAATCCTTTCTGGTTAAATCTGGTTCTGAAACTTTTATTTCGTATCACGCCATATGCGTCTGTTGGATAGGATAACTACTAGTTCATATAACCATAAGCATCTCCATTAAAATTTGTAGACCTGACAGTCTTATTCAGGAAGCTTCATATGCCTTTTGAAAGCCCCACCAGTGGTGTGTGGGTGCTTGTATTCACACTCATGCTTTTTAACAAACACTCTGAAAGACTGGCAGCCCCTGGCACCTGCTTTTAGAATCTTCTCTGTTGGAAAAAAAAAAGATTCAGAAATACAAATGGCTTTTTAAACATCTGACACAGTCTGTTTCACTGGCCTAGTTATATAAAGTGGTGCCGAGCTCACAGAGCGTCGTAACTGTGCTTGGCCTTTTTGTATTTATATATCTTGCTCTCCCCCTCTCTTTGTCTCTCTCCCTCTCTCTCTCTCTCCCTCCCCCTCTTGCATTTTGGAGGAAGTGTGGGTGGCCTGCCAGTGAGAGAGCAGGAAGAGAGGGAGGAAAGAGGGATGGATCAAAGAGTGGGAGAGATTGGAGGGATGTAGGGAAGTAGTGGCAGAAGGGAGGGTTGCGAGACAGAAGGAGGAAGGCAAAGCGGGGCAGAGAAAGGGACAAGACAAACAACGTGGCACAAATGGCAAAGTAAGTAGGTTGAACGCTGTGAAAAGAAAAGGAGAAAGTTGGAAAAAGAGGCCAAAGGATAGATGAAGATAAAGAGAATCCAGATTACACATTAAAAGACATGGAGCCATGATCAAGCTCTACTTTTGGTTGAGTTTTCTCTTCTGAGGTCGGGTCAGTACGAGATCACCGCACGTTTTTTTCAGCTGTTTCTAGATGAGTGACACTGGACCTCTCTGAGCTCAGTAGTTTTTCCCTGACCCTTCATAGCCAATTATCTCTGCTCAGCTCCCCCTCTCCCACCCTGCTTACCTTGCTAACAGAGACAAAACAAATGTTTCTTCAGAAGCAGAATTCATATTTCAGCCCTTAAACCTCAAGATGTATTCTCTGGGGGTTCATGGCCTGGGTCTGTTTACACACACACACACACACATTACACTTCCTCTACACTGACTGAGTGCTGGTGCTTTGGCTTCAGCAGAGTGATAGTTGATGTTGGTGCCCTGAAATCTCTGTCAAGCGCTGTCAGGGGAGGGACAAGCACAAGTGTTAGCCATCTTTTCTTCAAACAGTGGGGCTGGAACTGCATCATCCCTCACTCCTTCTCCCAGCAGTCCCTCCATCTTTTTTCCCCGTACACTGGGAGAGCACAGATTGTAAATCAGGGGTGTTTGATAAGGGTTCCACTCGGTGGGCTATGGCCAGCAATCCTTCACTTCTTAAAGAGTTCAGTGCAGGAGACTGTGTGTGTGTGTGTGTGTGTGTGTGGGGTGGTGGTGGGGGCTGTCAATCAATGTCCTCCTTCTCCAAATACACACAAACACACACCACAGACACAGATAAACATACACACTAACAAAAAAGTCAACCCTTATGCAACCCCTCACCCCTAGGCCCTTGGATGGCTACCTGTCAGTCTGCCCATCTTTGTAATTTCCTGAGTACTCATCACTGACATATTGCTGGATACACATACACACACATACGCACACACACGCACACACACACACACACACACACACACACACACACACACACATACACACACACACAGGGCAAAGCTAAACAAACACACAGTACCAAATAGCTCATTACACTTGCACACATGCATACATAGACATACACACACATAATGATCACATCAGTTGAGGTTGTCTGTAAATAACATAATGACATAATAAGTATTTCCTGGATGTTGATAGATCAATAGTAGTATACTGTTGTTACAACACCCTAAGGTTTGGCTACATCATTTAAACTCAAATGATGCTATCACTGCAGAGACAGATAGCCCACGGCCTCGTTGGTTGACACTACATAGTAAATGGATGGAGGCTTTTTGTAAATTTTACAACCAATTCAGTTTCACAAAATCATATATATGTAGTGACAAGTGAAAGTTCATTCCTGACCTTGAAAACCTTGAAAGTAGTTTGACAAAAACTCAAAACTCAAGGTCAACTTACTAGTTTTTGAGCCACATCTCATGGTCAGCGGATGGAGTTTGCTTAGTTATGGAGAACAGAGAGACATTTATTTCTATATTTCCCATTCTGTCATGTCAGGGACATGTGAACATTCAATGTTTTCATTAATTTGGGCTTTTTCTCAATCACATTCATCAGTAGACACAAAGACACTAGAACCCAACTGATATGTCAGAGTGCCAATATTACTGGAGAAAAGAAAACAGTACATAACACTTCAGGTAATTTAGAGTCATTACATAGTTTGTCTAACAGACTCAGTTGGCAGAGTAACATATCACAGTTGAGCAGATGGTATTGAGCTCCTTTTTTTGTTGTTGTTGTAAATTTCCCTAAAATATCACACATCTTACATATCTTTGTTACAACTATTTACTTGAATATTAGAACTCAGCCAGATTTTAGTAAAATATATTTCATTTAATATACTACTTAATATATTAAGTATTTTTATTGTTGTCCATCTTGGTGTCAAATATTTTTTCAGTGGCTTTGAAGCTGCCATTTGACCTGCTCTGCTTCTACCTTCCTCTAACCTGCACCGAGGCACTGCAGTATTTCTACAAGAAATGTCCCTCATCTTGCCTTGCCTAAATTTGTTCAATGCCAACACCATCAAAAGACACCAGATCAAAAAACGATCCCCTCCTGCATCTCATCCTGAGACCTGTGTGAGACCACTGTTCTGCATCCGGGCTATGTGATACTCTCCAAACACAGCCCAGCCTGTGTTCCCTGACCTTTCCTTTGATCTGCCGTTCCAGCCAGTCAAACGCTATTATAAATAAAGATCAGAAACAGGTCACGGCTTTCATCCCTCTAAAGTTCATGGTGCAAAGGAGGAGCTTTAGTGGTCGACAGCGTCGACTCTTGTTTGGTGGATCTTTTCCACATTCTCCCACCACAAGGTAACAAAATCATGGCTTGTTGGTGGCATAGTATTGACAGAACTGACAACCAGTGTCACTCATACATGAGCAAATGGAGTACAATCTTCTAAATATACTACATGTGCCGCAGTGTATTGAATCTGAACCAGGTCTTGGTCTTTTGGACCTAAAGTTTGGCTGGTTTCCTATCTTAGTGGGTGGTTAATTGCAGCTAAATGCATTGTAATCAGTCCCTGATTAGATGGTTAAAATGAAACCAGCAGGGCTCTAGGTCCTGAGATGGGGTGAGAATCACATAATTACAGTGGTCAGTAAGAAATGTAGTTTGAAATGGCTCTACAGACACACATACTATTACATAACATTAGCAGGTGTGTGCTATTGGGCTAATAAAAGCATCTCATCTTCTTTTCCCCCTCCAGATCATAAAGGACCAGAAGTTGTTGATTATCGTTGGCGGGATGCTGCTAATCGACTTATGCATCCTCATTTGCTGGCAGATTGTTGACCCACTTAAGAGGACTGTGGAAGAGTACAGCTTGGAGGTCAGTGTGCATTTTGATGTCTTGTTTTTGTTCTCTTGTCTAAACTTGCGCTTGATTGAGGTTTTGTTTATGTTGATGTAACATGATTTGCCTCAGCTGGGAGAGTCCCAGTGACACAGATTCTTGCCAAAAACGCCTGTGTATTTGGAGTTTAGGCAAACAAAATGTCCGCCTTGGGCTGTTAGCGCGAGCATCTTTGTTGTGCTTGTTATTTTTGGGTCAGGATGTGAGCCATTGCTGCCTCCTGTGCTCATCCCATGGCCGGACATTTGCCAGCTTGGATGTGAGACATTGGCAAGGCCTGTTGGAAAAGAGGCACTTGGCATCACTCTCTCCTTGCTGGAGAGGTGGCATGGTGTAGAGTAGAAATGAACTCTGCTTTGCTGTGATTGGTTAGAGTAGACTCAGATTCTCTGAGATTGGTACAGGAATAATCTCACTGTACGCCCAATTGGCTAAAATGAACATACTGTAGCTTTGGCATTAGAGGTTGATGGTGTGTGAAGTGTGTTTTCGGTAAGGCATGACATATTAACACATAACTGTCAGTGGTATTAAGGGAATGCAGACTGTGAATTAGAAAGTCACAGCTGCATATTTATTTTTTCAGGTGATTTAGTTGCTTTGGTTAAAGATTTAGTTTTTACTCTTTCCATATTTCTGAAGTGTACTGTGATATTATGCAGTATGGCTTCACTGTTTGGTACATCTGTCTTTCTGTACAGCTCAACACTAGTGTTCAGCAGACTGCTTAAAGACAGTGGCTTGAGTCAGGAAGATTTCAAGCTGCATATACTAAAATAGCTTTGAGTCTAGTCATTTTTTGCTTTGTTTTTTGTTAATTTCAGCTCATGACGTTAAATAGATGGTTCAGTGTTCCACTGGTTAAACATAAGAGGCTACGGCACTCAGTCGTTCCTCAATCTATTAAGTTGTTACACAAAAAGATTGGCTCGCATTAGGCTGAGGGCAACTAATGCAGTGTAATGGTAAAATGGGTAATAGAGCTGGTGCAGTGAGGGATACTGTACAGTTGGGATGGGTATTGTATCTGTGTGTGATACTGAATTGTTAGTAATGAAGGGCATTGCAGCTGTGGTTCGTTAAATCTGAATGTATCAACGTACATCTGTCCACTCAGTGTGAAACAAAAAATGCGAGAAAAATTCAAGAGAAGACTGACAATAATGTTTTATCTGATGTCACGTTTAAGGCCTCTGGTAGGTTTTTTCTCTCTTACATGTCCATCCATGTCACTGGGTGTGTTTAAGTAACAATAGCATTATTGAAAAATCTATTTTACATTGCTATATATTATTCCCTTTATGTGCTGACAAATAACTCAATGGAACAGGAGAGATTATGTTTACTTTTACTGCTACAACTGGCAAGCAGGAGCAATCATTCCACTGTAGCTGATATTGAATCATCTGTCTTTGAAGACCACAGACCATGGATACTGCTAAGTGGTGACTTTTTCCTCATGAGTTGTCCCCTATACTTCTGTGTGTAGGCCATGAGACTAACTGGCTCCTAAGTCCTCCTAAATTGACAGTATTGGTTGGATCCTCATTGACCCTTCTTCGAAACAGAGGTTATCAGAATGTCGCTGCAGTGAAAGGCAGGGTCTAATGGATTTTTTATGGAGACTTCTTTTGATCATATTGATTGGATTTTCATGTTGTTTGCTTGCTTGTTGCCAAGGTCCTGCGGGGAATGGAAGGGTGGCTGACACTGTCTTTCACCCATTTTTGACTTTTTTGTGTCTTCAATTAAATGAAATCCTGTGAAGTGATAAATAGCGCTTATCTAAGAGTACTGGGAGCAGGTCAGCCTTTCTGAGTTTTTTTTTTCTGTCTTAGTCTTTGATGAAAAGATTCCTGTGGTAGATCTCTGAGGAAGAAACTGGTGCTCTACACCAGTTTCTTCCTCAGAGATTGTGATATCTTGCGTGATATCTTGCCAGACTTACTTACATTCTTGTGCTCCTTTTGGTGTACTCTGTAGGTATACTTAGCACATTTGTACAACTATAGACAAAGCCATATTTCCTTTGTGATGATAGCCACTTATATATTTAAGCCTGCCTAAAGGGTGTAGCAAAGCCTTGCTTAACATAATCATTTGTGAATGTTGTCAGTGTGTGCAGTCGGGTCCTTGTGGAGTATTCTCAGACTCTAAGCCCCCGGCCAGGGGAGTGTTGTGAATATATTAACCACTCAGTGTAGGAGTCTGCATCCCCCCTGGGGTCGTAGATCTGCATGCCTGGGCTGAGGCAGAGGCTCCACATGCCTGGCCAGCCTGCCAGATTTCCAGCACCAGCAGCAATGGACCCTTGGGGCTCAGCTGGGGGACAGGCAGCCTGGAGCTCCTCTGCGCCCAGGGCCTCCATGCATGTCAGGTGGGACCAGAAACCAGAAGGCAACCCAAATATCGAGAAAGGGGGTAAGGAGGAGAGAGAGACGAGGGAAAAACACAGTATGGACAAACAGTGTTTATGGTAATAAACATTTTAAAGAGAAACAAATAAACATATTGTGCTATAACCAGAGACAGAGGAGAGAACATTATCACTGCATCAAATAACACAACCTTGTTATTAATTTCAATGAGGCTGCTGCGTTGGCACAACAGGGGTCAAGAATCCTGAAAAACAAAACACAGGGCCGTTTGGACAAAAATGTTGAACCTGGATCAACTTCTGCCACCAGGCAAGGCAACAATTAGTCTAACTGTACTTACTGGATCATATTTCATTTTTCTCCTCGCTACCTGTAGCAACATGCCCCCACCAACATAGCCCCTTGTGTTTTTTAACACAGTGCTATTTTCGGTCTGAACGCCCACTTAGGGGTGCAGAATGGGACCACGGTGGATGGTCTCCATAGGGCCCAGGAGCCAGTGAGTATAGCTCGGACTGACTAACAGTAATTGGTGCAAGGAGTATCACCATTAGTTACCCAGTTTCCTGTGAGCTGTCACATCATGCTAGGCCATCCCTGCCCTGTGACCCTCCCTCTGTCTGTTGTCTTTTTAATTATTTTTTTTCCATCTCTCTCTCTCTCTCTCTCTCTCTCTCTCTCTCTCTCTCTCTCTCTCTCTCTCTCTCTCTCTCTCTGTGTCTTTGTCAGAATCTCCCCTCCTCCCTCCTTGCATTTCCCTCCCTCCCCATGGAGGATTGGGAGTAACATTGACCTTGGGTTCACAGAGCTGTATCTACCTGCTGTACTCAAGGGTATGCAGTATGACGATGTGATGTTATTGAACTGTCACAGTGCTTGGTAGTTGACCACATTTGTTGTTTGAACCATCACACAGGAGGGTTTCCTTGCTAACAAGCAACAAGGGCACTCACACATTGTTTACAGGAATGGTACTGTAGTTGCTTTTTTGAGTTCAGACACTCAGGAATGATCATCAATGCAAGTGTGTGTTTGGTGTTTGCGTGGTGGTCATAGATGCAGGTACATCTAAGTATTTTAAGTGGATAACTGGCTATAGTCAAGATTTTGGGTAAAATTATCTTTCTCATGCTGTAGAACCAAGATTTACCGAATGGAAACATGGACAAAGTCAATATTCTTCATCACCAGGGGTGAACTCACTGCTCCGAATCCAGCAAGCTAAGCTTAATGAGCCACCCTTAGCAAAACTAGGGCATCCCCCTTTGCATCCTTTATTAGCATTAGCAATAAGATGAAACCGTGAAGAGGCTGACAATAGATCCTTGTGGAATCCTAAGCTTCATAAAACATGACTGATTTAATACCCTCCCAAATAAAAGTAAAGATGGGCCAGAGATCATGTAGGGAATTAAGTCTTTGAGTCTCTAAAATGAGAGGAGAGTGACCCCCAAGTCTTTTTTTAATTACAGTATGCAGATGATATTCCTTCACCAGAAATTACTTGTGACCTTGACATTGTCCCTAACCTCTTTAAGCCAAGCCTGGCCTCTGATCTGCACTTCAGTGTGTACTGTACATAAAACACAACCTTATGTGCTGAATTCAATAAAAATGTTGATGAGATTAAAGGCAGCTTGGCCAAGATGGTAATTGCAACTCCACTCGCCTGATTCTTTACACTGGTCCGACCCCTAAATCCTAACAGCACAGAAAATATTCTGCATATCAGTGTCCTCTTTTTTCCCCCCAGAGAGCTTACTGAGAGCAGGAATAACTCTGGCTGCTCCAGGAACGTCATAGGAATGCTGATGGAGACTTTGGGCTGCAGTGAGCAATCAGATCCATTTTGTGGCTCGTTAATAATTGAGCATTTGTTAATGGCGTGGATGTTTCAGCAGCAGGGCAGACTGCTGGTTACCATCAGATTAGGGCTTGCAATACTGACACATGTTGCAGTGTCATGCATGTGTGTGAGTGTACGTGTGTGTGGATTGTTCATTTTTGTGTTTGTTGCACTGTGTATATGTGTGTGTTCATGAATATGACCTTCAGCCTATATATGTATGCGTGGAATGTATGTGCCCACTCATGCATGGGTATGTTTTTGCACATAGGGCTGTGTGTTTACGTACACATTACACACACCTTAACGCCATCTCTTGTCGTCCTGGGCATTGTCTCCTGCATACTGAAGTTCAAACTGCCGAGAAAGGATGATTAGCATTCTGGTGGATCCTGCCGCAGACCCCCTCTACTCTAGTCTGTCCTCTTGTCTCCTCTCCTTTCCCCTCCCTCCTCTGTTGTTTTTCCCGGCTTGGAAGCTGCTGCAAGCATCGGCAGGCGGGCGGGCTGCAAAAGAATATTTCAGTGTGGCATCGCCATGGCAACGGCCATGGTTTCTGACATCCATAATATGGAGAGCGGCACTGTTGATCCATGAGACAAAAATAGCGGGTTAGGGCACCCACTTCAGGATGGTGACACATGCAGAGAAGATTTAAACATCTATATAGAAATACATGCACTGGGCTGATAGATTATCAATGACTGATCAGTGTAGAAAATATACTTGTATCTTCATGCATATTTCCATGTAGACGTTTAGGAGCTCTCACAGAGATGCCTCTGCTGTCCACACCTGTACGCGGCAGGAGAGAGAGAGAGAAAGGGAGTTTTATCCCACTGCTTTGACAATGCACTCATCTGTTCCCAATATCAAATCGCTGCAGTAGCAAGCCAACATAGAAATCTGTGGAAATATTCCTCCTTATGAGAAGATGGTGAGATGATGGCCCATAACGTAGATCTTGGTCAGATATGGGGTTGTCATGTTTTACTTATGGCGTTAAAATACATCCAAAGTGGCCATGCTTAGATTACATTGATATTTCTCTTTGATAGGTTGTGAAACACCATCTGTTCTCATAATATTTACGTACACTATTTTCATCGGATGGGAAAAACAGGGAAAAGTCATTGTAGACAACAAATATGCTGTAGGCAATAGATGAGAAGGCCATAATTTCTATTAATAATTACATCAGAAGTTAACAGCAGACACCTGCTATCAATTGTTCTTCATGTAATTATATCCTGACTCCACCTTTTTATAGTCAGTATAGTTAGTAACAGTAACTTAATACATTAATATTGGGTTATTTATATTTAAGCTTAGATATAAGGCAAACCTTTCTTTCACCCATCTCCTCCTTCTCACATCTACACACTTTCTGCTGCTCCCCCAGGTATGAGGTTTTCAAACATTCAGTCCCCTCTCTTTTATTTATTGTGTTTTCTTTTCCTCACCATGTCAATTTGCTTACTTTGGAACTGTCGCTCTCTCTTGCTCTCCACCTTTGTCATCTAGCCAGTTCAATCCTGTTGTTCCTCTGTAAGACGTTTCTCCATCAGAATCGTGTTACCAGCCTCTTTTCTATTTGCAGACCCCTTCTCCTATCCCTCTCCTGCTTTTCCCCATCAGCTCACACTCCTGGGAGTGCGCAGAAAAAGCAGAGAAAAACAAGCTTGTGACAGCAGTGCCGGTGGACAAGACTCTGACCTGAAACATTCCCTTTTCTTTTTCCTCCATTTCATCTCTCTTTACTTGATCCTGGCGTCTCTTTCCCCCACACTGTCCTTTTTCTCTCAATTCACCATCTCCATTTCACCTCTTCAAAGGGAGGGATAGACACCCAACCGTGTCCCCAGTTCCAGCCAGGATTGGGTGTTGGGAGGGTGAGTTGGGCAAAGTGGCAAGTGTGGCCAGAGGGAGTGAGACATGTGCCAGCAAAGTTCCGATAGCCAGACAGATAATGAGTGTGGCTGACAGTGAGTGTCCTGCTCCTCTGAGATTCTGTGTGGGTTGAGGTCAGCCAGGCAGTATGCATATACACATGTTTGAGACTTTTAGCAGTGTTTTGAATGTTATTGCAATTTAACTACAACCTTTATGTACCTCACATTACTGCTGTCCATTTTGCTGTGCATACTATAGTTTTCTTATGGACGAAAATTGTTTTTCTACAGTCTTATTCTGCCATCCAGGCAGACACTGGTTTCAGCTCACGTCAGTTCAGTATTTAAATCAGCAGACACTCAATTAGCTTGAGATAGGTAATCCATCATAGTAAACATTCTGTCACCTTTGTAGTCAAAAGGATTGTATTATGATGTTTTGTGTTTTAACAAAACATAAAGGTGAACTGAAACTAGTGACTGCCCAAAGTGTGCATTGAAAAATGTCAACATCTTTGGTATGTCATTGGAAATGGTCAACAGTAAAGACAGATGAGTTAGGCCTCATTCAGACCAACATTGTCACTGCATCAAATAACACAACCCTAAAAATGCAGAAACCCCTATGATCCTTTAACACTGCAGTTATACACCCTCATATACACACACTCACCTGCCCGCTGTGTTGTCCCCCCCCCCCGCACTTTCACACATGTTCTCCACTGCAGTCCAAGTCAACTGTTGATTATGTGAATGCCACCTGAAGGACACGATGCTCGTGTTTCACTATCAGCCTGCTATGCAAAAGCAGGGAGAAAGGATAGTACTGCTTACATTTCATTTAATCAAGTTGGCCTTTCATTATCAAAATTATATTCTATTGGAAATGGAACATAATTGGTATTCTATGGGAAAATGAAATTAAATTCACCCCAGTATCTTATGTTTTATCTCAGATTTGGGTAGATTAAGAAAGGTCTGAATTGAATTACACAGAATTATCCAGGAGTAATCATATTACCAATGACAGAGACAAAAATGTGATATGACGAGAACTGAAAATCATAAAGTATTTATTCTGTAGAATGAAGAACAATGTCATCTGCAGCCTTATCCGTGCAGCACTGACGGTGCTAAGATGGTGCTAAGATGGACTTTGAGGCTCCTTTTGTTAGCATTGAGTAAAGCACTGGCTGAGATCAATGTAAACTGGGTCATTAAGGCATAACCACCACCCACCTATACCCTTTTCTCATGGACCACCTCTGGAGGGAAGAAGGAAGGGAGCGAGAGAACAAAAGGGAAGCGTGCATAGAGCAAACACATTCTTGGTGATTTGTATGGCTGCGTGAGCTTCTGAGAGCCTTCCTATCCCAAAAGGATGGTTATGCATTGTTACCGTTACAGTAAGGTATTGTTACTAAGTGTGCTGCATTATTAGATTGCTTAGATTGAAGTTCTACTGTTGTGGCGAATGTAAGACGTGTGGCTCTACTTCAGGTAGCTGCATTGTTAACAACCCTCCATTAGATTAGGCTCAGCTGTAATGAGCATCTTGCTGATTTGAAACCACATAACCACCTCAATATTACAACTTATAACTTAACGTATAATGTATATCAGACTCCTTGGCAGTCATATTCCTTCAAAGCCATGTCTGCTCATATTGTGCATGTGGTTCTGCCTTACCTTTGTGGTGGGCACGGAGCAGCATGGTGCCTCTGACGTTGGCCTGTTATTTTAAAGTCTTCCAAATAAGTGTGTCACAGGTTTTACCTTGGGGATACCTGTTTATAGTCTTGCCCAATTTTACATGTCCCAGCCAGCCCGAAGAGTCATGACTTCGCTCCACATGGACAGGACAAAAACCTCAACCTACATAAAGAGTGCTGCATTATGAACTGATGGAAGCTGAATATGTTTTTATGTATACTTTGCTGCTGTCAACTTTTTCTTGAACATTATGAACTATGTCGCACATAAGAACCAAACCAGAGGCGAAAAGAAGGAAAAGCAAATAATCCTTCAAACTAAGACACAAATTTAAAAAATTGTACAGTGGACATTACATATTTCTATAAGACTTTGGACACAGAATCAGATGTTAATTTTAAATTCAGTAGCATTAAATTGTTCAATGGAAAGCTCCAGGTAAAACTAATGTGCAACTGGCTGTTTTTCCCACATTATGTCAAAGAAAGTACTGGGGGCCTGCAAAAGGAGTCATTTAGCTCCTTCAGATAAACTTGACTTGTCTCAAATCAGTTCAATACAGATAGTTCAAATTCATTTGTGCTAGACTTTAATGCTAGACCAAAGCTGGGAGCAACATCAGGGCAGTCCCACCTTCAATGTTTCTATGTTTAAAGTTAGATTGAGTTGCATTTATCTTGCAGTCAGTTAAATGTCTCTGCAATGGTTCAACAACCTAGTGTGTTAAAGTTGTTCAAAAAGTTGTTTGTTTTGGGGGGGGTTTTTTGTCTAGATCTCTGCCTCCATCTATTTTGGGTGGGAAATATAAGGGGAACCTGGATATCTAGCCAAGTCAACAGAGGTTTTGGTTTACACAGGATTTCATCATTTTTGTGGAGAATATTTACCCAATATGTTTTGCCATGCTTTGGCAATGCACTGGTATTTGTCTTGTGAGGGACAACAGTGTACGGTATGTGTAAGCTCACAGCGTTATCAGTGAATCGTGCGGGAAAGCACTCTAAGGGCTGCTTCAGATGTGCAGTGTTTGTTGACACTCTAGCTAGTAAATTGGACATGTGGTTGTGCATGGCTGAGCCTGTTCAAGTGAATCTGTCAAAAATGGAATTGGGTGGCAATATTTACCTCCTTTTACTTTCTCTCCATCTCTGTGTGCTGTGTATTCCCCCCCCCCCCCCC
>LKNJ01003603.1:18583-42299 GCA_002120245.1 Maccullochella peelii
TTCTCCTTTCACCTCTCTGTATCCCTTTCTTTCTCTCTAACAAAATAAGCACAAACACACTAAATTACCCCCGACCTCCACCATCACCTGCACCTCTCTTTTGCTCTCCTCTCACTTTTTGCCCAACTCTTTCTTCCCTGCGCCTCTCCTACTGCTCCCCCGGACTGCAGTTGCTAGGCAACAACTGATTGAGCATGAGGGGTATGCAATTGACCAATTAGAAGTCTTTCAAATGAAAGGTGGTGTCAAGAGTTTGTGCAGTTGCAGCTAAGGCTTTATCCAGTGTATACTGTAAGTGGACACTGGATATTATATGTATATGTATGCACGTACATGCACACATAAACACACACATACACAAGATAATGTTTCCCGTTTAAGTTTGTTCATTTGGTTAATGTTGGAAAATTAAGTTCAAAGCATACTGGTGTGTATTTGTACGTGTGTGTGTGTGTGTGTGTGTGTGTGTGTGTGTGTGTGTGTGTGTGTGTGTGTGTGTGTGTGTGTTCATGGGGTTTAGTCATTACAATATCTGATGTTGTTACTGAGATCTCCCTCAAACACACACATACACTTTGCTATGCTATCCAGCTTCCCTTCCTTCCCTCTGTTTGTATCAATATAATGCTGTCTATCTTTCTGTTTTCTCGCTTCTGTTTCCCTCTTTCCTTTGCCTCCTGTCCCTTCTCACATTTCTTCCTTCCATTCATTCGATCTCTCCCTCTCTTTCCATCTTCCTCCCTCTCCCTGTCTCTCTTTCATACCAGAGACACCCTCCATCAGTGACCAGACACATCCATCAATGTTCCTCCTCCTCTGCTCATCCACAGCCCTGAGGATTCCATTATGGCTCAGCAGCTGACACACACACACACACACACACACACACACACACACACACACACACACACACACACACACACACAGTTTAGGGAAAGGCAGCTCTATCTCATCTGGCCACGGGCAGAGACACAATTAGTTAGAGACTTGAGATAGTGATGCAGCTCTTGATGATGACGACGATGATGATGATGATGATGATGATGATGACGGTCCCAGAGGCGGTGAGGTGATGATGAGGTACATTTAGACACAAATGTTTCTCACAATTGTTTGGCCCCTCCATCCGTTTGACCATCATTAACCTTGTTATCATTCAGAAAGCTGTTTGTCTTGTTAAGAGAGTGTAAGTCAGCAACCCTTGACCCGGAACCTTAGCCCAACCAAATCAACGCCATCAACTTATTGTAATAATATGCAGGTGCTTTTCCCTGCTTGTAGCTCATTAGGGATTTGTTTATTTTAATAACTTTCATTTAACCTTCTTTTAAACATGCAGACCAATTAGTGTACTAGTCTTTTTTAAGTATTTTTTATATAACTAAATGGCTGAAAATAGAAGCAAGCAGGGGAACTATCCCCTTCTGAATCAACTAAGAAATATTTGTTTGATTTGTCATTGTCTTTTTTATGAGGAATAAGCTATTGAGTTTAAGTCATTACTGGAAAATGATTGTCACCTCTGTGGCGCCTCAATAATATTCACAAATATGCTCTGGTACAGTTCAATAATTCACTGTGAGGCATGATTCTGTATTATTTCTTTAGTCTGCATACAGATAATAATACTGGAACACTGGGAGACAGACGGACAGAACAAGTTTATTAAAACATTGATGATGCTAAGACTGAACACTATACAAGAACATTACATTTGCACCCCCACCATTTGCACCAATAAAAATAAGTGACACAATGTGACACAAAACTGGTGTTCCTGATGCACAGGTAGGCAAGCAATGTCCACAAAAAGGGGAAGGAATTCCCAAAAAAGTCAAGGCACTCTGCGTTATTAAAATACAGTTAACAAGCCTTTAGTATAATAGCTACATGATTAAAAATATGTAGCCACTATAGAAAAAGGTCTTGTTTTTAATCATGTATCCACTACGATAAAGGCTATTTAACTTTTGTAACTTAACGAAGCAGAGTACCTTGACTTTTTTGGGACTCGTTCCCCTTTTTGTGGACAGATTAGTGTGTGTCTTCCCTTTCTCTTCCAATTTGGAATGACCAACTACCACAGCCCTTATTGCTGCTACTATCACTACTTTTTGTGTAGACAGCATTAGACAGGATAGAAAGACGAACCAAAAGTAGGCACTAGTGCTGTGCCAAGGAAACTGTATGACCTTTACTGGCTTGCCACGCAGCACTTGGCCAAGCTGACAGTACTGATGCCAGGGATTGAACCAGGTGGAGGATTGCTCTTTTTCTTTGCAACATCCAGGAGCCTCAATCAATGCGTCACCTTGACTGAGTTTAGTGCAGACTTGGCACAAATGTGTGCCTTTAACTATAAGAAACCACTTTGTACCTTTTGATAGGTAAAAGATATGCATCTAGGGCCTATTGTGGGCCTTTTATGGTACTTTTTCCTCTTTCTACTCTACCTCTGTTTTTGAGAAAGAGCTTGGCCCTCAATTAGCACATTATACTCAAAACAACGTGTGTAGCTCAGTGATATCACACCTAACTGTTATCATTTCGTGTAGTTAATGGTTCTTTCAACACTAAATTTTCAACACACCATGAATGAGCCCAGTGTTGTCTTGTATGTAATGTAATTCAGCTAGAATATGTTGTAAACTGCAAACCACAGTGATAGATTCATGAATAAATTAGCAGCTGTGTGAGATGAGAACTGTGTTAACACAAGATCTTCTGCCGATTTTTTTATGTTTTATTTTTTTTCACTCATTCCTAATCACTTTTCACATGAACCCGCAATCTGCTGCACACATTCACGCTGCACTGACACTTCACAACCTCTGCAGAGCTGTGTTCACCTTGTGGTGGAAATTCTGATTTCCCTTGTGGAGAAGTGAACAAATAAAATGATGATTCAACAAACAGTTGTCTTTTGTAGATTTAATTAAGCAAAAGAATAAAGAGCGCACAAATAGGAGTAAAAGAGAATAAGCAATAAGTAACAGCTAAGGAGCCAACAGAGTCAATCTATTTCAGCTGAAAGGACAGAGATCAGACACTGAGCTGTGTGTGATGAGTCTGACCCCAAAGTGCAGAAACAGTCACATATTTATAATAGCATGAAAACAACCAGGCAAGGGAGACATAATCTGTCAGACCTTGGCTTAAGCATCTGTGCCTTATGCTAACAAACATCAAATCCAAGTATCAATACAAGACAGACTGTTCTCCTATCGCCCCTTGAAGGACGCAGGGCAGACTGTTGCTCAGAAACCAAATCTACCCAAAACACTAGTGTACTTTACATCAGACGAAACTGTCACACAGGATAAAAACAAAATATCATAAAACACAAGACACTACATAACACTCATAATGATAAATTTTGCTCTTACACACCTTGAGGACAAGGAGGCACGGTTGAGAGACTTTGGTGCCGCAATGAGACCGTGTGAGGGGAGGCGGTCAGTTGGAGAAAGGTTAATCACTGATACTGCACCGTTTCACACATACGCATACAGATATTAACACACCAAGCACACATACGCCACTGCCTCTAGGAGTCAGGTATAGGAGACCACCAAGGTCGGCCAGTGACGGGGAGATGAGAGCGCTTCGCAACAGCTTGAACAAAGTATCGGCGCTGCCTCAGCACTATGAGCCCAGGAATACAGATACATTCAGCTAAGTGGTAGAGTTCTTTTACACAAGACCTTGAGCCTTCGGCATACTGCAGACTTTACACTAACAGTATAGAGGACTGAAGATAGGAGGACAGGGGAAGAGTGATATGGGACTCAAGAAGACTCGAGGGAGACGGAGAGACGAGTGGAAGAAAAGCAAGAGGAAAGGGCAGTGAAAAAGAAACATGTGAGAGGGAGGAAGAAGCTAAAAAAGAGAGAGAAAGGGGTGGAGAAAGAGCTAGGGAGAGTGAAGGAGCCAAAAAAAGGAGAGGCTGCAAGCATACCAGCTATAACTACTGAGATAAAGATGTTAGGGGAGATGAAGTTGAAGATTTGTGATGAGAGACAGAGAGAGAGAGAGGGAGAGAAGGGGAGAATAAGGGGTGTCATGGCTACTTATCATCACACTGCCGAGGGTGACATTGATTAGCACTTGCCATCGGCAGGGAGCCTGTGAGCCAGTCGACGGGAAGGTCAGATAATTAAACCCAACGCCGCTGCAACAAGCTGGCACTATGCCAGTCTCGCTCCTGCCCCTAACTCATTGGAGTTGGATGAAACAATCTGTTGTGTGTGTTTGTGCTTCCTGGTATTTGTGTTAAAAGTAGAGTGTGTAAGAAATAGCCCCAGAAAACTACTGTAACTGTAGAAGTAAAGTATTACCTTGTTGATCTTGCTGATAATGCAGGCATTGCAAATATTAAATGACATGACTAATAGCAGCAAGGCCAGAAAAAAAAAAACAGATGCTGTGTGTACAGTTTATATAATCAGCTGTTCGTTTTAATTCAAGCTGTCAAAAAGTGGCAATACTCTCACTTTTTGGTTTGTCAGACCATTGGGAAATGCCCAGCTCATGTAACCCAGTCCTTTTGTAGGTTTACAGTTTCACTCAGTCAGTTGTCATTGGATATATGTGGTTAATAATCTGCCATTCTCTCATATGTCTGTGATGTGATGTTGTGACATATACGTTCTGACCCATCTGAGTGATGCATTGGGTGTTTGTGTGTGAATTCCACCTCTGTTTAAAGCCTCTGTTCCACCTCTTCCAACCTGTGGTTTTGTTCCCTGTCATTTCCAAAGTTGACTCTACAAAGAGCCCAGAGGAGTTTTTTTGGCATTGTGAGTGGAGCACGGTGAGATTGGATTTGACCCCTGTGAATTTTCCACTTACTTTGATCTTAGCATGCATCTTTTTTTAGAGCCTGGCCCGCACACTTTTTGCTGTCAGCTTGGAGGTTAAAGCATTAATATTTCTTCAGGCATTATTAATAATGCTCTTTAAATAAAAAAGAAGGGGTGGTGTAGGTGATGGGAACAAAACATTCAGGGGGGACGTGGTTCCAATTAAGTGGTAATCTGATGTGTAGCATTCTAAGTGGATAACAGCTACACAGGTTTCTGTTTTAAGCCATCGATATCTTCATTTTAAGGAAACCCAGTCAAATTTATAATCTCAGCCTGACAAATCTCAGAGATATTTCACAGCTGTTAATTGCCTTCTGCCTTTTAATATGCCATTGCTGCCAAAAACTCTGCACCCAACATCATTGTATTGCAGCTGATAGTTATCATTTTCTAATGTACCAATAAATGTTCCATATTTGCGATGCTCTTTACACTCCAGTGAGTGTAACAAGCTGTCCTTGGGCCTGGTTTCAGCTCTCATTTCCCCTCCCTCCCTTGCTGCCCCCCCGTGTCTGCAGCCACCTCTGCCATCCGCAAACCTCCGGAAACACAAAGAGCAGAGGGAGATTATGAATGTCCTGGATCAATACTCTCAGAAAGTGCATCACGGGAGGGGGAGGATGCAAACCATATGTCGCTACTTGAACTATACCCCATCCACTTAGCTTCGCTATTTGCCTCTTACAGGGCTACATGCTATCCTATTTTTTTTTCTTACGCCCATGTTTAATGTAGCAGTGGCATCAGAGAGGTGTTAGGGTCCTTGCTGAGGTCAGAAGCATTTAGCGTCTTGCAACATTAGCATGCAAGTTTTTGCCAAAGCTACACATCACAGATGAAGAAATCTTTGTTAGCATAATCTCTGGTCAAACAAAAAAAGAAGCACACCATCCTAGCCATCACTGCTTCATTTAATATTGTATAATGCTATAAATTGAGCCTGAATGCTTTTGGCTTTTTTTGTTTTTTACTGTATGATTGTCACAATGGAATAGAGCAACAGTAGCATGTTGACGACACATTAACTATAAAGGCCCAGAACTAGAGATGTCTGCTGAAAATTACAGTCATTAATGATGAATTACCTGTCATGTGTGAACTGCTTGTTTATTTCTGTGTTAAATTGTCTGATTGCTTCTCTGTGGAGCTTTGCACATTATCAGCTGCAGCGAGGCAGGCGCTCTCTGCGTGAGATTTGAATGGTGAGATGTGTCACTGTGAGAGAGTGAGAGCAGCGATGCAGAAGAGGTGTTGGGAGCAAAGAGAGAGAAAGAGCAAGAAGAGGTGATGGCAGAGAGACAGAGAGAGAGAAAATAGCTGGGAGATGATTATATAGCATGAAGGAGATCCTTGCATGCTGGAAGCACAATCTGCTGATTGCCAGTCACATTGCTGATGTGTGTGTGTGTGTGTGTGTGTGTGTGTGTGTGTGTGTGTGTGTGTGTGTGTGCACATTTACTTATCACCCGCCTATGTAAATGGATTACTTACAGTATGTATGTTTACAGAAGAGGTGCCGTTATCTTTCAGGCATAGCACCCCCATCTTTCCCACATCCACACCCACCCAACCTCACTGACATCCATCTGTCCTGTAATTAACCTGACACACTGTGCCACATCGACTGCCTTACTGCCCTTTACCAAATCACTGTGTGTGTGTGTGTGTGTGTGTGTGTGTATGTGTGCATTTGTCCACCTGTCTTTCATTTTGCTGGCATGCACTTACTTGTGTCTGCCTCTTAGGCTGTGATCCTAATGGATGGGTCTGTTCTCCATGTGTGACACTGTGTGTCCGTGTTCATTGCTCTGATGTAATCTGATGCAGAGAGGAAAAAACTGTGCCGTTCAGCTACAGCTTCTTATGTGTACTGCAACTGTAGCACCTCCTTTATTAACATTCATTAGTCATTATAAGCAGACAGGGGCAGCTAAGAGGGTAGGGAGATGAGGGAGGGCCAGATTGAGTTTGAAAGAGCGGCGATAGTTACTGAGAGAAGGTAGGAGAGGAAAATAGTGGTGTGTGATTGAAAGCAACGAAGGTGGGAAACAGCAATATTGGGTTCTGCCTGACACTGGCACATTGATATTTCATTCTCAATGAAGGTAAAAATGCAGACTCACCCTGCCCTGCACTTTATAAATCCTTGTGAGGGGTGTGTGTGTGTGTGTGTGTGTGTGTGTGTGTGTGTGTGTGTGTGTGTGTGTGTGTGTGCATGAATGAGTGATGGAATCAGTTGCCCTACAGTTTCAAAATAGTCATAACAGCAGTGCAGCATAGAGAGTACTCTATCTGCAGTGAGGTGTCAGGTTGCAAGCACCCATGGAAAAGTTACCTTATCTATCTGTATCATTTAATCTATATGGTAAAGTATGTCTACTTTATATACATCATTCTCAAATGAGATAATACCCCAACATGACAGTTGGTACCAGATTAGTTAAAGGTATATACTAATGTTATGGTGGTAATATTATGGCTCTCTCTTTATTACACCCTGTAGAAGGCACTATTTTTACTCTTACCTGATTTATAATCAGTTCACATTACCTATTTAAAAGTCTGATTTATGCATTTTTGTACATATACGTACACAAAACATTTCCAATATATAAATACATATACAGTTTGCATTCCTTCACAAGACACACTGATATTGATTTGTTCACAGATTAAATGTGCTGCCATGTCCTCAGAATGAGATTCACGTAGCCTCAAGAGCCTGATTGGATTGGGGGATCGATAAGGTGGCAGAGAAATGGAGAGACGAGAGAGCAAGAGAGAGGGATGTATTCGCTGTTCTTCATTACGCCTATAAAAGAAAAGAAATGAGAAGTGGCAGCAAGGCAGTAGTAGCATTTTGTTGCAGCGCAGTCCCAACTCAACCCCCAATGCAAGTACTTTGCATTATGGCTCTTACAGCATATGTAATGAAGTAAAGAAATAAAATAAAATGGGTAAAACCTTACACATTACTAATGCATACCATCTGTGTATCAGTAAGGTATGAATAATCAGCGACACTGGCATTGAGATACAGGGCCAATGATTTTATCGGCTATGTGAATTTATATCCCAGATGTATAAATGTACTACAGACAGAGGAGCTGGCAATAAAGTGGGACAACGCCAGAGGAGCTGAGGTGAGCATCACAGAGAGGGACAGACGATGCATACGAGGGCTCATCTGTCTGAGATAGCTGGGTATAATTAACAAGGCTTTGGTTTTTAATTAATCTGTCTCAATCAGAGTAGAAATTCTATTCTTATATTTTGGACTAAATTAATTCAAGGACACGCGCTCAAACAGCAAAGTCCACAGACTGTGTACTCATGTCTTTTTCTTCCCTTTGTTCTTACTTTTCTTTTTTCATTTCTTTTCAGCGTGCTTGTCCAAGCGTCTTTTTGTTTTGGTCTTTCTTTCTTCCGTTCGTTCTTTCATTCCTCTTCATTCAGATAAACCCTGATATGATCTAAATCTGGCACCATCCTGCAAATAGAAAGAGAAAAAAATATTGTGTCCCAACCTTATTCTAGTCGCAACCTTGCCTGCTAGGTAATGCGCCAACCCTGCAGTGCCCTCCAATGGTGGGTCTGTGCCCAGGGAGGACGAGGCAGCACCTGGTGATGATCCCGATGGCCAAACTCAAGCAGCTGAGCCCTGAAAACAACCACCATCTGACCATCTGACGATAATAATAATCTCTCTGTCACACTGCCAGCTCCACATGAGAGAGAAGCTATTACTCTGCTTTGCTGGGGTTTACTCTCTTTCTCTAATCGTCTATCTCCTGTTCGATCTGTTGATGCTATATTGTGTAGATAGAGATCACTCTGTCTCTGGATATATAGGCGTTTCCCTCCCTCTGTTTGTCTCTCAGTCTGTCTTTTTCTCTATCGTCATTAGAAAATACAATATTGTCACAGACACATGTCTAGAACTGGAAAAAAAAAAAACTGTGAGAGGTGATAGAAGAAAGATTTTAATGGTGCATGCCATCAGTTTTACACATTAAGTTCAGTTTACTCATCACAAGGAGTTGGATAATGTCCTCTGTGGCTCTGGAGGGAGCTTTCCAAAGTTTGAATCCACAAGGAGGATTAATTTTTTTCATTCATTTTTTAGAGCCTGAGTGTATTTTCATAGTTTTTGGCCATCA
This sequence comes from Maccullochella peelii, assembly GCA_002120245.1. NCBI lineage: Eukaryota > Metazoa > Chordata > Actinopteri > Centrarchiformes > Percichthyidae > Maccullochella > Maccullochella peelii. The sequence goes on from LKNJ01003603.1 coordinate 27,609, forward strand.
CACCTATTAGATTAAAATCTTCTCACCAGCATCACTGCTGAAATATGGGATTCTAGGCTAAACTAGGGAATTGTTTAAAACACGATTAGTTGTCTGTGACTCTTATTGTTTGTCCTACTGGCTACCAGACATCAATGCATTCCGAACTCTTTGCAATGAAATTGGTGAGTAAAATGTTAAAATAATGTATTTATGCAGAAAAGAAACAAAAGCAAGACAGAGCATATTAAAAAAAACCAAGTAGCTGCACTAGCACTTGGCTGGCCTCACCGCCACCTCTGTTTATCATGCCTTTTATCCCTGAATTTTGCATGAGGCTCTCACTGTGATGGATCTCGATGGCACATGACACAAATCAGAAAGATAATGACATGCATGACTGTAAGCGCCAGTGAAATTTCCATGACTTGATTGTTTTATGTGTTCAAAACAGAATGAGAGGCCTCTGAAAATTGGCTGTGAGATGGGCACTTATTTTTTGTGCATCAGATAATGACGATGTTGCTGATTCGATGCATTGAAAACATCTCAGAAAGATACTGATGACACAGTGGATGACTGTGTGGAGACCCTGTACCAGACTACACAGTTATTCTGTTACTCTTAACGGTGTCCAGCCCATCACATGTGAAAAGCATGTGTTCTTGCTAAAATGGGAACACTGTTTGTCCAAAAAGCATTTGTCTTGTGCTTTGATCTCCTTTCTAAATAGGCACTTTCTTGGCATCCTTTCCCCTTTTAACTGGACCATAGGGAAGGTCGCCATCAGTGAAAGAGATCCAATGGGCTTGTTTTCTGAGCTATAGCACAGATATATTAGAGTGGTGAGGAAATGGGCTAAAATTGGATGAAAAGTAAGTGTGTGCATGTGAGTGAGTACTTCGGAGGCCACTGCTGAGGTGTGTGTTCGTGTGTGTCCTACTTGACAAAGGGAAAAGGGAGTTCCATTCACAAATCTCTACCTTGAAAATGAAACATTGGACGTTTTTTGATTTTCAGACGCACTTCAGCAGAAGATATGTATGTGACCTTGCCTACCTTGAATCTTCTTTTTTTGTAATGTATCAGCGTCTTTGCTGATACAATATAAGCACTGCTTTCAATCCACACTGAGCACAGAATCTGTTCCTCCTCAGGGGAGCAGGGACACTGTGCTGTGTAATTGATCATTCTGATCTTGTAGTCTAAGTTAATTAACTATTTAGGTGCATGTCAACAGACCAAGAACACACAATATAGGAGAGACCAATCAGCTGAAAATATCTAGCTTCTTTTTCCTCCCTGCGACCATACCTCAGCCTCCATGACTCAGGTGGGGTCCTCTTCTGTTGTGATTGGTGGCGGTGCATCATTCTTGGGTGTGACTGGTTGCTGTCTTTGGGGAGGCAGGCAATGGCAGGCCAATGACAGTTGAAGTAATTGACTGTTAAGCTCTCATGGATTTCCTGCCTGCTGTTGATGTAGCAGAGCAGAGTGTGTGTATAGTACAGGCTGATCAACCTGTACTGTACACACACTGGTGTTTAAACACCTTCTCTCTCACACACACACACACACATTTAGCTTGGTGATGAAGACAGACAATGCAAGGTGTGAACCTATATTGGCTTATGTCAAAGCCTACCTAATTGTGGGTATATTGTAGTGTATATTGTACTGTATACAAAATGCATTAAGATGTTGTTGTGCTATGTGTACGAGAACGGATGGAATTAGGATGGTGTCTGTGTTACTGTTTCTCCTTGGGCACCAGTAGCCAACCATAAGGTGTTGTGTTTGTCAGAGCCAAGCTTTAGCTAGGTGGAGAGATGCCCCTGGGAGTGTCTGACTCACCCATGCTTGTGTGGGTATGTGCATGTGTGCGTGTGTGTGTCTTCCATGCAGAGGCTGCGAGGTGTTGGCAGGGCTGTCATATTAAGCCAATGGCGTTGAACTCATTATGTCAGCTCCTACAGGCTGCTATTGATGCTCCTATCATATAACTATTTCTTCCTTGCCCTCAGACTGGCACACTGGCCACGTTCTTGTCGCTACTTGCACCTGACACGTGCGTGCGGGCATGTGGGAGTACATTTGCAATTGCGCCTTTGCAGCTGTGCCTGAGTGTGCATGTTGTATGTGTGCCTACGTTTGTGTTTTCATACGAGTGTGTGTGCTTCCAGCGCATCATGGAGCTCCTGCAGAGCATTGCTGCATTTCTGCATCATTAGGTCTCTCCTTAAGGTCGAGCGAGAGGCCGGACCCAGCAGGCAATGGATTGGGACCAGAGAATAGAAAGAATGGATAGAGGATAGATTGGAATGGAGGAGGAAGTGAAACAAGACAGTGTATTAAGGAGCAAAAGATGAAAAGCAAAGGGAAGTGAAATATGTGGCTAACTGAGAGGAAAAATGACAGAAATTGAGAGTAGAAAGATTTAGGGAAGACTCAAAAAATGGAGATGGAGTCACTGAAGGAGCATGAGGTGGAAAAGAATGAGAAGAACATGGAGAAACTGTTCAGTCAGAGAGAGACAAACAGAAAAACAATGGAGAGTACATGGTGAGAAAGATGAACAGAAAGAAAAAAGTGAGGCAGACTACAGTGCCAGGCCTACAGGAGCTTCTAAAACAGCTGTACAGCAAAAAAAAATATTGGTAATGTGTATTTGAATCTAATTTTGCACTTTTAAAATGTTGCATCTCTTAAAACAACTGTAAACTGCTGGTGAGGTGGAATAATTCCATTAGATTTAATGTCCTTCTGCCTGCTGAGAGACCTTTTAATGAAGCAAGTGACCACATAAGGGTTGACATAAGGTTGGCCACTTCACTTGTGTCAAGATATTATTACTTAATTCCAGCAAATACATGTACAGTAATTGGACATTTTTGCAGTGTGGTGTAGCTCTCCAAAAACCTGAGTCCTGTAGCTGAGGCCAGCTGATGGCAGGCTGTGGAGGAGAGAGGATGTATTATGCTGTCTGCTCCTATTAGCTTCCATACACTGTCACACACACCTAAGCTTATGAAGCTAGCACTGCAGAAAACATCTATCCTAACAAGTCGCTTAAGGTAAGGATATCTTTATTGTCCCCGAGGGGCAATTTGGAATTGCCAAAAAATGCAACACAAAAACAACAACATCAACATAAAAACAACAGGACAACAAATAGACAATGGTACAGTTAGCAACCATCACAGATTATTTAGTGGATCTTGTCATAACGTGGAAAGAACGACAAAGGGGGGCAACCACACATGGGTAATAGTTTTAAAGATTTATTTAAATCCAGACTAAAGTAGAATAATAGATTACATCAAGGGTGCAAAACTATGGGCAGAGAAAGTCTCATTTTTAAAATAAGTGGGGGAAAAAATCACCGAAAGGGATATTTCACATGTTTCTAAGCTAAAAATGTTTGTGTAATGATGTCACTTACCTGTCACCTGTTCCACAAATAATCTGAAACAGCATGAAGGTGCTTTCAGGATTTGAGATTGAGTATATCATGAAAAAGGATTTTTTTTTTAAGATTGACAATTTTCAGGGTGAGTTGGATAGATAAGATAATAGACAAAAATTTAAAAGAAAATACAGAGGCTGTGGAGTGGGGGGGGGTATAGATGATGAGATGTTAAAGATGACAATGGTGTAGAGAGTGAAAGTAGAGGAACAGGAAGGATAGGGTTATATAACAAGAAAGTTTGAGCTCTCTCGAAGGCACAGTTTCAATCAAAGACACACAACTGCATATTATATGCATAGAGTAAGATGCAAAATTGCAGTCAGTGTAAATATCGCCATCTATTTCCTTGGAAAAGTAGACAAACAGTACTCAGAGACCTCTACCACTAACACAATACAGTACACTGTGGTTTGCTTGTGAATAACAGAGCCAATTAAGCAACCACAACACAGGGCTCATGGCAACTTGGGGCCTCAAAGGACTCAATTACTGCTCTTGGTTTGCAGGGACAGAGGGAGAGGTAGAGACACAGAGAGACAGATTCCTCAGAAGAGGATAGTGTGGCTTCCCTCTACTGGAGGTATAGAGATTTTTATAGCTGTCCATATGCAACATCAGTAATCGCATTTCACGATGACAACATGTTTCCAGGGAATAATGATGTTGGGCCGTTTGCTTTTTCTAACGGGGAAATGCCTGGTGGGGATTTCCCCAGCCAGTTTTCTCCCTCTGCATAAAGGATAAGAATAATGAATATTTGCAGGGTTGAAGAAGGTCATTTATAGTCTGCATTCTTATTGTGTTGAATCACTGTTGCATTTCATGTTATTAGGTACTGGAGCGGGAAGTATCTGCAAGCAAATTAATTCATTCTGTGAACATATTGCACTCGCTTGTGGCGGGTTTAAATACAGTAGGTCCGCCTGTTCAATTAATGTTTAACATGGCAGATCATTTCCAGTAATTTCCTGAGGAAGATTATTATATGATATAATAGGATGGTCTGGCATCAGACAGTGTAAACAGGCAGAGAGAGAAAATGAATGGAGAACAATGGAAATTATTTCTTGGCAGTAAAGTCAGTTTCTGGCACACATTTGTTTAACAATGGATGATGGGAAATGTAGTGAAGCAGGTAAAATGAAAGAGGGATATTACTGACATAATGATGCCGGGCTTTTATTTCGGAATATTGTGGTCCATAATTACTATGCCTGGTTTGCAATAAAGGGCAGTGGCACCAAAGGTCGTTCTGGTATTGAACCAAATCTAAAAAATGATCGCCTTGAGGAAAAAGAGGGTAAAGGAATAAGAATGGGTTGATGGGGAGTGTTGCAAGTGGAATGATGAAATAAGAAGAGGGAAAAGATCATCAGCCCTTCAATCAGAAGCTGGAACAGAATTATGTATAAGAAATTTGCCATTAAAATGAGATTCATGCAATATATCACTTTTTGTGGCAGAGGGCACAGACATGTGTGTGTTTGTTGTTGGGAAATGTGGAATAAAATATGTGCTCCTTGCTTTGGACAAACACCTCCACTAATCTCTGGGACTATTGATTTAGAGGGACACTCAGGGTCCATCTGTCCTGCAGTGGACTGTCTGTCCGCCTGCAGATGAGCTTTGGAGTCATCAACCATACAGGTCCATTTTTAAGCACTAGAAAAAACGAGTTACTAAGAGAGAGATAGCTGGAAGGAAAATGAGTGCGAGAAAGAAAAGGAGAAATACCTAAGAGTGTGGTGATGTGTGAGAGTAACTTGTCATATGTGATGGCTTATCCCCGGTTCTTGGTGCTGTCCATCTGTCACTGAGTCAACCAGGATTTACGAGCTTCTTCACAGCTACAAATCCTGATTATGGCCCTTCAGATAAAGAATGATACCCAGGTGTTAAGGGAGTGTGTGGACTGGATGGTTTAATTTTCCTTGGGTAATGGGGAGGGGCATGTGTGTGGAAAATGTAGATTCTGGACAGTCTAAATCTTCCGTCTTGTGTGTTTCCCAGTGAACGATCAACATTCCAATCAGTATTTTGTATTTTTGATTTAAAACATTGAAAATAAAGACATGCTTTTATTGAAGAGTGGCTATGTGTGGATATGTGTAGGCTACAGTTAGTTAGGACCATGAACATCAGGTACTAAAGTTAATGTGAAACTTATGCTACTTGGACAAAATAAGCTTAAAGCTGCCCTAATCAATATTCATTCATTCATATTACCCGGGTTCAAATTACTGTGTGAAAAGTGAAAGGTGGCGCTTGTAGTGACAAACCTATAGAATTATTACCATAGAATAACATTATTTACTAAAGTTAGCAATATAATTCATAATGTTTCATAATAATTCAAACTTATTCATACATAAACATGACTAATAACACTGACATGGACATATTGTATGATTGAGGCTAGCTAGCCTAAGGCATACAGTGCTAACAAACTACGTCACTAGCGGTCAAATATTTTAGGAGGTGTTTGTGCATTATAACGTCAGCTGCTTGATAAAACCTGAGCTTTGCTGTGTTTCTTCAGCGAAATAGAACTCTTGTTTTGGGGACAAAGATATTGCAACCCTGCCAAAACTCAAGTGGGTAAAGTTTCTTAAAAATGGAAGTTGGCACAAGTTAGCACTCTTTTCCATCAAGGTTGATTGAGTGTCTGTGACTTTCATTTAGATTACCTCTAAATTGATACAGCTGATGAAATCCACAGCTGTGTACAAACACAGAGGAGAAAGTTCTTCACCGCCTCTGCAGCGATGTAATGCTATACCTCCAAAGAAATGTACCCTCCTCCCAGCAGTAAACAGATCTCATTAACAGTATTCCCACTTCTCTGGCATTGTACTACCTCCCAAGAAATATACTTATTCCCCCAGCACTGTACAAACTTCTGTAATGGTGTACCCACCTCCTCCGCAATTGTGGCAACAATGACATAAGGCAGTTAAAGTTACACCCAACATATAGCCCTAAGCTACACAGTGTGCAGATGGGAGCTTTGATGAAAGCTAGCATTATGACAGGGAGTTATGTTAAAGAATAGCAGCCATAAAAGCAGTCGGAGCTTACGATAACGAAAGCCTTAGCTCACAATCTAGCAGACTGCCAGGCTATACCACAGCATTTGCATATTCTAATGAGCCCAATGTTCAGGGTTAGCCGCTTACACTAATGACGCGTTTAGCTCTTAATAAATCAGTTAAGGCAGCTCCCTGCTGGAGCCCAGGGAGCTGCACCCGTGTGTGTGTGTGTGTGTGTGTGTGTGTTGATCTCACTGTGTGCATATTTCATTATAATGTAGCTTTGTGTATTTGTGTGTGCCATTATGCTGTAATTTTGTGAGAGTGAATGAATAAGTCTGTTTGTGAGCACTTATCTCCTTGTTTCTGTTTTAGTGCTTGTGCCAGCATGTGTGTGTTTTTGTCTTCGGTCTTCATTTAAATGTGTGCGTGTGTGTGTGTGTGTTTGCATGTCTTTTGTGTGCTTTTGCACATGTGGACAGTGTAGTACTTTCTGTTCCGTTACTTTGAAGCGTCGTCTTTTGAAGTTGTGGTACGAGCAGTTCAACAGGAAAAAGGTTGTATTTCTCCACCCTTTACCTCTCCACTTGAAAACATGACCTGTCTTGTACTGTTTTACTCACTTCAGATTTCATCATATCTTTAACCGATTACTCTTGCATTGCACATGTTTCTCAACCTACATCTAACTGCAATTGAAATAACAAGAAGGGTGATCCAAAACTTTGTGTTCTGATGCAGGACACTTGAAACAACTTCAAAACATATCAGACAATGAAAACTACTTTGGTAGCGCTTCCTGCAGGCCAGTGTGGTGGACACCTCTGCTGACAAGGCTGTCAGGAGCACAGTAACTGAAGCACTCTGCAGTACACTGACATTTTATAACTGAACTGGCATTACAACACTCTTCTGATGTCTTTCATAATGTGATAATTTATGAGAGTTTCACTTCACAGCCATCAGATATAAGGCAAAGGCACTAAAATGTAAGACGTGACACGTATGCTGACATGTCAAGACCAATTTAATGGTTCAGAATAAAGCAAGCTGAGCAGTCTCTACTGGAAACAGGAAAGGAAACCAGCATGGGCTCCTGTGCATATCATCAGTGAATAAAATGAGAAAACTGACCCTTAGCCAGCTATTAATTTCCCTGCATGAAGCTCCGGTTTGTTTCCAGGCTTTGGGCACTGGTAGGTCAACCGGTTATCTGAACAACATGGAATCAGTCCTTTGTCAAAATATTAGTGTGCCAGTTTCTTGCAGAGAGGGGAGTAACAGAAAAAAAATCCTTTCACAATTTCATCATGCCACTGCCAATTTGGCCCAGTGGTGGTTAGAAGGTCGTTTGGGCCATGGTTCCATCAGAAGGATTAGTGCTCAAATGGGATTACAGGCTTGTATGAAAAAAGGAAGAAAATGGGGTGGATGCTCAAACATGCAAGAGAGCAGAAATATTTAAATGCAGACAGACACATTCAAGCAAAGGGATCATTTTATCATCATTAGTGGGGAAGAGGAAAGAAGGGAGAGGAGACTCTTAAGAGGGATGGAAACTATATGGTGAGATGTGAATTCTGTAGTTTAATGAAGATTAAAGATTGAAAGATTTGTAAGTGTGTGTATGTGTAGAATTGGCATAGAGAACAGTGTAATTATGTTTTTTTCCTTGACCCTCTCTTTCTTTCAGTCTCTACTGTACCTTGTTCTCTCTCTCTCTTAAGTGAGCTAGAATAATATCTGTGAAGATGCACTGGAGTCACCCATCCGGTGTGACTATAGGACAGTACAGTAAAACACACACACACAGTTAAGATAGTGTTCACACACACTGTGAAGTGGGATGGCAGAGACCCACATGGCTTGGAGTGCCAGCGGCTTCTTGCTGCCCTGCCACCATGGCCCCTCTGCATTTAGGTCAGCCTCGGCCGGGGGCACACCAACATTACCCCCCCCCTCCCCCCTTTCTCTCCCTCGGCTCCTTTTCTCACACACCCTTCCCTCACATCTTCCACCCCTTCCTCACAAGGCTTCTTTTTCCTTTCCTTCCTCTCATTTCTCTTTCTGCAGCAAGGCTATTTAACTACAGTAGTTAGGATTGGCAAACAACCTGATACCAGTTGATGTGCCACAGACCATCAGTGCGTGTACCATATGAAATTTTAAATCTCCATGATTAAACTCTCTTCACAGTGGCTTTCATTTACCTTGTTAATAAAGTACAAAAGAGAAAATCATAAGGCAACCTATTAGCCTCAGTATTACATTAACTTTGCTTTCCTTATTCTATTTATTTTATTCTATTATTTTTTTAAGAGCAAAGAAAAACGGCCCAGTTTTGTGTCTGCAACAGAGGATAGTGTTAGATAGTGATAGTGCATTTATTTTTCAGATATTTTAGTGGGTTTTTAAATAGTTAATTTAGCTTAAAACGTATGAACGTTTTCACAACCCATTAAGGAACATTTAATCCTCCAGTTTATCTGAAAAATGTAAAATCACTGAGATATTTGGAGATATATGGTTTTCCCTGGACTGTGACAATGTGCTAGGATGTCTTTCATCTTATGTTATTATTATGTCTAAACCCCCTATCATTTCATTTTTTTTGCCATATAGTCAAATAGAACCTAGCTACATTCCAATAAAAATAGCTTCAGATGGGTCAATTAACAAGACAAGACTCATACGGTATACTTTTGATTCTAAAACTGGACACATCTGAAAAGATTTTGAGAGGAAAGGGGCATAATTCAGATGTTGAGTAAAAATGAGTATTGAAAGCCAAACAAAGAAACAGTGGAAGCCTTCTTGGATTGTTCTCTCTGCTGATTTCAATTAGCCAGAGCTTTTCAGACCCCGACAGGTGATTGTTGTGCGTCATCTGATGTTCAAGTAGTGAGCCTCATCAAGTGATGGGATCAGGTGCTTTGTTATTGCACACACACCTGCATCAGGAACAGAGAAAAAGGTCCTTTTAATAATCTCATCACCTCGGTGGGGAGGCTGAGGTTATCAAATTGGGAGGCAGAGCTGGTTTTAAACAAAAGCATCATTAAACTAGAAGGTGACAAGCGGGTGACATTACACAGTGTATGAGAAAGGCACAATTTGCTTAATCACAATCGACAGACAAAAGTTAGTTGATACCTGCTCTGTAGTTCTTTACTCAACTTAAGTCGTTCAGCAGGGCGATTCTTTGTGTTGACATGCCCTTTCAAGCTGCTCCCTGCTGTTTGCATAAGGGAATGATTGTATTCAGCTGACGTTGTCAATGGCAATAAGGTGCATGCTATAAAATAGACAGTGAATCACATGACATGAAGAGTCCATGGTCTGTTTTTACTCAACGTGCCCACCATATTAAGAGCATTGTCCTTTAAGCCCTTTTTAGGTAACACTTAACTTAAAGTCCCCCTATTTAGTATTTATAAGCAGTATATAAACATTTCATAAATGGTTTATAACACACAATAATATAGTTGTATGCAGACATTTTTAAATGTTTATTAATGTACAGTATTTGTCAGTTATATCTTCTCCTATGAAGACATTTTATAATATTAGTGTTTTACTGTCATTCAATAGCCAGCCTCTACGTATGGCTGCCCACAGGAGGAGTTATAGTTGCTGACAAATACGTGAATAAACACTTATATCTGCTTACAGCTACTTTATAGCATGTTATAACCCATTTATTAAATGTTTATATACTCCTTATCAATGCTAAATAGGGGAACTTAACGTAAATCCAAAGCTGTTCCTCAAGTTCTGGAGTTCCAAGTTAAATTGTAATCTGTCATCACAGATTGGCACACAGCAAACACGCTTTGTACTGTCTGTTCAAACTATCTTTGTCCATTTGCTGTTAATCAGTCTATTTTTGGCATTAACTTTCTGCGTTTTCAAAGTTAAAAGCAACATTTTGGCAACAGCTTTGTTGCTAGCTGCCAGTGCAACAGCAGTGCCCAACCAGACTGTACAGTGACAAAGGCTTGTTGGCTGCAGGTAAAATAGGACGGACAGGAAAAATATCAATTTGAGGGGAAAATTGGGTGCATATTCTTGAAACATGATAAGTTATAAATTATAGTTAGGAGTTTCAGGCAACCATATGCATAATTTAACAAAAAATAAGAGTTTGAAAGATTTGGATCAAGGGTTGCTTTGGTTAGGACGAGGCAATCAGAGCTGCTCTCTTGAACATTGAAATTAGTCTAAGGCTGCCATCTGGGTTATGGCTGGACATGTGCAGTAATGTCATGGTGAGCATACAGGAAAATATCTCCTAAATGGGTATGAACCCTTTCTTTTTGGCATCACTGGCGTCAACCTCCCTGTCCAACCAGCTGAGCTAATCACCCACTATGCAATTCTCCTATGTGCTTGTCTAAAGGCCATTACTGCTGTTCAGAATTTCATAGAGGGCTCGTGAAAACGGTGCTCGCTGCTTTTCATGATGATTTCCTACAAATTACTGTGGCACCAGGATGCCTTTCATCTTCCCATCTCTTTGCCCTCTGTGCTCTTCTGCTCATGTGTTTTTCTCTCTCTGCCACTCTCCAAATCTCTCATCCTGGCTTTTCTGCATCCCCTCATTCATTCTTTAAATACCTCCATCCTTGTAACATTTCTCAGTATACTAAACACTTGCAATTGGTTTTCCTGCTTTCCCCAGTCCTCGAGACCCTAAACTAAAAATTACATTCGAATAACTGTGGTACAGTATACATGGTATGTCTTGGGTCTAAAACCACTTTCAATAGCCTACATAAGATTTTCCATAATATAAATATTCATAATATTTTTACAGTCCTAATAACTACTACCTTCAGACAGCAGAGATAGGCTGAAAGTGACATACAACAAATGGTAAAAATGTCTTTGTTAGCATGTATGAAAACAGTTGGTGCCACACAGGATCATGAGTTTGTGTTCGTGTGACATCGCCATCAGACAGCACTGTATCAGTGCGTTTACTTCTCCCTGTCTCTGTGCCCAGGAAAACAGTTGGCAGGGCTGGTACCCTGGGCGTCGGCAAACCACCAATCAGAAAATCAAAATGTGTTATTTAATAAACAACATGTAACATTGCTTACTGTTCTGAGAGAGATTTCAAATAGCCTCAGCATACATAAATGTAAATTATTGAATCTCTGGAGTAATCACAAGACAGTCATTTTATGCAGTGTTTTTACGATAAAACTTTTACGATCTTCCTTGAGGACAAAAAAATCTATTGTAGGCTTTTTTTTTTTTCAGTGATTCCCATTTTCTCACTCTGCACTATTCTCAGTGGCTTTCCCTCCATAATTTTTCATCAGTCATTTTCTTTGCAATTTCAAAATATTGCACTGACATAAATTGCTGCCACAAAGTCAAAAAGTTCCACCCACAATACCTGTCGTTTGTCCTCATCTTCATCTTCTTTCACCGTGGTGGAATCTCCTCTGTTGTAATTGCCAGTATGAGGGATGGAGTGTTTCTGTAAGTGTTTGCCTGATAGCTCATCTATACACACACACAAACAAACAATCCCTAACACACACACACACACAAGCCCAGTCACATTACATATGTGTGCTCACAGAATGTACAAACGTTGGCACCCACAGGGACATATGCCCGCACACACACACACACACACACACACACACACACCTCTGTGTGAAGTAGCCGCAGGTGACAATGAGTGAGCTCTCCATTTCCTCCATCACTTGTTGGTCTATCTCTCCCTGCTCTACACCAAGCCAGAGGCCATCATATAGTCAGAGTGAGATCCATATCCAGATACACGCCCCAGTAGCTGTGATTGTTGAGTCAAGGGAAAACAGAAAAACAGGAGGCTCTACAGTATATGGCTGCATTTTTTGTAAAACTGTTTTTTAATGTTTTTTCGCTTTTAAATGGCATGTGGAACGAGCATGACGGTTTGTAATGAGGGTTTACTGAGTTTACCACAAATCTTGTGGCAGTAATTTTCCAAAACACATCATACATTTTAGGTTTTTAAATGTCCTCCCTTCTAGGCAGCCCATGGTTTCTAATTAATTATAATCCAAAGACAATTTTTTTCACTAAAACACATCATCGTTGCATGGTAACAGCATCACATTCTCAAGCTTTGACTATTTTGTCTTCCAGGTTTGATTTTTTGATGCTGTAACACACATGGACATTGTCAATAGGATAATGTACATTAGATTAGATTTCTCAGGAGCCAGCTCTCAAGTCTCAGATGTCATTAGTGTAACAAGCTGCGGTGATGTTTTTAAATCAAGTGTAGTAAATGGGTTAAAACAAGCTAAATGAAGAAGGAAAAAAAATCAATTCCTATCTTTGTGAACCATGGAGTGTTTTTCTCTGAACATTCATATTGATCAGATAGCAGAAGAAAAACACATCTGATATTCGGATAGTAGAATTTACAGTCAGCTTGTCCCTAATGTTTACCTCCATCTCTCCACCTTTCCATAGTTCTTCCTCATGTATTCACTCGCCCTTCCGTCTGCTCTCCACTTCCTTTTAGAATTTCTTCTTCCCTTCTCTGTAAGTTATTCTGTTATCTCTTTGAGGAAACAGCACTGACAGCATCTATTTCTCTTTCCTCTCCCTGTCATCATTTGTGTCTTCCTTCCATCTAGCCTGCTATCTCTATATTATTCCATTCATTTCAACTTCCATCTATACTTCTTCCTCCTGTCTTCTCTCTATCCCACCCTCCATTTCTTTCTCCCTCTTTCCTCCATCGCCTCATGGTGCTCCATCTCTCCATAGACAATCTGCCAGTACTGTGCCCGCTCCAGCCCTCCCAGAGCGATCCCGTTAGAGGGCTAATGCTGTGAAGAATGACAGTGAACCGGCACTTTTACTGCCATCACCACCGCTTTGGGGCCGCCTGACGCCTACAGCCCTGTTGCCTGGTAACTCACCAGACAGCTTCCCTCCAAAAGGCGAGAGCACCTGTCTGCTCTGCTGCGATAGAGACCCGAGCCTAATAAGCATTATATCTCATTTTGTCTTATCATTTTGTTGTTAGTGACACAAGTTTGCTCAGAGCTGCGACTATGCAAAGAGCACTGATGCAGAATGTGTCTCTCACATTGAATGAACAAAATGATTTGCAACAAGACTTCTTGGAGAATTGTTGTTTGAATAAGAGGTTGCTCAGCCAGAAACATAAATGACGAAGATGCAGCTGTTCAACAGAAAAGAGCTGAGGTGTTCTGGCCCCATTACAGATTTCTTGGATGCAAATGTGAACATACAATTAACATGTCATACTGTAATGTGGTACATTTACACCCAGAGCCTATAATAAATCCTGCATGTTAGTAAATACTAGTTTGCCCTTTAACTACAGTAACAGACAAGTAAGGTTACATTCCTCTAACTTTTGTAGTTAGAGGGTATAGCTGCTTTTGCTTCGCACTGAGTAAAGGCAGCACCAATAAACAATAGACAAATTAAAAAGGAGAAATTGGAATAAATGATTGGAGAAACAAAACAAACACTGATGCTTCCACTCAGGACACAAGTGGTCACTAAATGGTTTGATTCTGGAAATGATGCCTTCATAGTCACCAGAAAAGCCTATAGTAAGTGAGATTTTGGAGCTACAGAAGACAGTGCTCTCCACTAAAATCAAAACACCACAGAAGGGAATATCTCCCACTATATAATCACGTGATGCTATAGATTTAATTCAGACTCCTTAAAAGTGCGACAAATCTTACGAGGTCCGACCTAGTGTAAAAAAAAGTCATGACTAGAACAGACAGATGAACCCAGCAATGTTACATATTCCATGTCTGAAAAAGGCAGACGGAGTGAGGCCTGTCTCTGTAGAGCTTCATCTTCCATGCTACTCCTCAACTATTACAGTCCAAAGTGGCCAGCAGAATGATTGTATTTTTTGTTTAAATGAAATATAAAACTGTCACTTCCTGTGACCAGAAATGATTACTGCCACTGGCTATTGCCCAGAGACTTGGCCAAACCAGGGCATCTCATGCATAACTCTTGATTTTCTGTTGCGCAGTCCCAACACATTACTTAGGTTGAAAATAGAATGAAAAATAATTTTTTCATGAAGAGGTTACCTGTAGCTGTACAATGAAAATGTCATGTAACATTTCTGGGCAGATCAGCGACTCAGAGCGCAGAGATAGACACAGCACACAGGTAATATTCCAAAAGGCAAAATCCTTA
>LKNJ01003604.1:0-18148 GCA_002120245.1 Maccullochella peelii
TTGTATTTTATGTATATTATCCACAGTATCATTCTTGCACTGTTTCTTAGTTTTTAATCGTCTTACATTTGCACTACCTGCACTGTTAATCACCTTACAGTTGTATCTATTCCATTTAGCATAGTGACAGCTCTCTGTAGTTCTGGCAGTTAGACTTTCACTTCACGACTGTGTTTTTATGTTCTTATTCTTATATTCTTGTGTGTATTGGTGTTTTGTATTTAAGCTACTGGATGCCTAAATTTCCCTTGGGATCAATAAAGTATCTATCTATCGATCTATCTATCTATCTACTAGAAACTAAATCAAACTTGGCATGTTCACAAATGCAACCAAAATGTGTCACTGCAGGCCAGTAAAGGTTCTTGAACCATCATGTCACATGTCCACTTCTTCTTCCCTCTGATTATTTCAAAGATGAATCACTTTGAGGTTAGTCTAGCCTCAGACAACAAGTCCTCTATGATTTACATGTTCCTCTTTCTGATGAGTCAAACTTGGCTCACAGTCAGGAAAGCAGTCCAACAGATGTTTGAATTTGCCAAACTTTGTTTTGATTATATTATCACCAACCTTTACTTGCCAGTGAACTTTTGGGACACTTAAAAGTCAAGTGTAATGTCGTTGAACGTTGTCTTGACCTTGGGAATTCACATCTGCGGTAAATATTCCAAACTCAAGGTTCACTTGATGGCTTATTCCCGAGCTTAGGACCATATCTCATGGCCTTTTTCAGTGAATGGAACTTGCTGAGTGCCATCACGGAACCTAAGTATGGAACTTTGGTCAGGACGATAAGGTTAGTGAGGTGCAGCAAATCCGGTGGGCACTCCAGGCCAATGGGTACAATGAGTTCAGGATGAATCTCACCCCGACTTAAGACCAGACTGGACACAGTAAATCAACAGGGTACCCCAGGAGCATCCCAGAGGGACTCCCTTACATTTATAGGCTGTCGCAGCATCGAACGACAATCTTTAAGTCACCAGGCCTCAGCACTTACCACAAACCATTCTGTACCTTAAGATCTCTGCTGGTACACCTTAAAGACAGGAAGCCCCTGAAAAGAAGACTGGAGTGGTGTATGACAACAGTGCAGGAAATGGTTATCATCAGCCTTCTGTGAGCACCAGACCAAAAGTTCTCACAGCATCGATGGGGAAGAGGTCAAAGGTCATCGACCAGGAGTCAGTGGACAAGTGGAGAAAGATCGAGATTCACATTTCCCCATATATGACCACCTGTTATCATGTGACTGAAGTGTCACACTTACATCACATGATGGCAACTCCCATTTGCTGAAAAAGGATGTAAGCTCTGGAAGAAGCTAGGAATTGGACTTTGAGTTTGGAATATTTGACCATCCAAGTCATGTCTGTTAAAGCAAGTCTCAAATCAGTTCACAAGTCTTTATAAGCACGTTGCAAGTCAGGATGCCTTTCAAGTCTTTAAATGCTGACCATTAAACTGACACAGCATTTTCAATTCAGTTCAATTCAGTTTTATTTATATAGCGCCATATCATAACACCGTTATCTCAGGGCACTTTGTCATAAGAGCAGAGCAGTCTAGACTGACTCCATTTGAACATTTTGTTTTCAAAACTGTATTAGCAGTCATTTTTACAAAGCTGAGACCACATCCTTTCAATACATAGACCTATTTAATAAATGAGGCATGCTTGGTGTTATATTGTTACTGCTTTTTTCTGGATAAAAATGTGACACATTAATGTTTTTGCTTCAGAGAGTCAGGTCAGTCAGGTCAAGTCACATTTCAAATGGCTAATCTTTTGTGATATAAGTCTGTCTCAGTCCAAGCCTGAAGTCAAATGCCTCTTTGGACTCTCTCGCTTACAAGACAAAACTTACTTCTGTAGCTTGTTGGAAGATTGTCACCATGTGATCTTTCACTGACATGGAGTCACTATATATATAACTTGATTTTTATTTTTGTGTGTATTCTTCCCTTTAAGCAGGTACAAAAAGTAAGAGAGTGAATGAATGAGGATAAACATCAAAACTGACAAGCTCAGACACATTGTCCCATACTGACCATTGAGGCGACTCAGTGTCCAGTTGCGGCGTACATCTGATGGACGATTGGCCAGCTCGAAAGCGAAGGGTCCAGCGTTAGGGGTCAGGTCGGGGTCACTGGCTGTGATGTTGATGGCATTGGGATCTGGTTTCTCACACATTTCCACCTCAGGGGGGAACACGTGAGGCGCATTGTCATTTATGTCCAGCAGGTACATCTGAAGGGTGCCTGTCCCACTGGCAGGTGGGATACCTAGATACCAAGAATGAAAACATCTTCAAAATTTTTACTTTATTGTTTATTTAACAGCGACTATCCACAATACATTTATTGCAACAGATATAGCGAGAAGCTAATTACCATCTGTAGACCCTGGGAGGAGGCTGCCAGTGATGCACAGGTTGGCAAAGTAAAAGATAACAGTTGAGTTGAATTAAATCTCAGCTGAGGTGATTCTATTTTGAACTATTTTGAAGACTCCATTGTACAGCAAAATCTCCTGCCCATTTCCCTTTCCCTGACATTATTGGCTTTACTAAAGAAGATAAACATGATGGAAATTGTTTTTTTCTATTAGACTTAAGAAAATAGTAAATACAAGTTTAAACCCCCAGGTAAAAGCTGCTCATTACACCCCATAATAAAACCTGTTGTGGTAGAGAAAGGGATCTGAGGGTCATTAAAACGAAAAAGATTTATTTCCTTGGGTTGATTAATGTAACGTATCAGGCAACTGTTACATCAAGGCATACAGTAATGTGTGCAAAGTTAATATTTTTGCCTGGAAGAGGCAAATTGTTCATGCAGTGTCCAAAATGAAAAGGGTTCATCATCTGGGGAGGATGAGATACTCAGTAAATTTAATGGCAGTCTGCCCATTAAAATTTTGTGTTTCTTATGTGCAAATGGAAATTTTGGCCTGATGGAGACACCAGAGGAAGGGTCAGTTTACCAACAATTTTAGGATTTATTATCTGGGGTTGATGGATATCAACAGCAATTTTCAGGAAAATCTGGTGAACAGTTTTTTTGCCCAAAAGGAAAATTTGACCTCACCATGATGCTACACCAGAGGTCTGGTGGTCTGCAAATCATTCAAGGATAAGGCTTGCAAAATACAATATTTTCCCTATATTCATCAATTCCTTTGAGAAGAGCCACACCATCAGTAAATGTATCTACTACAAAGTGTTATATCTTCTTCCTCTGTGCCATAAAAAACTATTAAAAAAACATCAGTGAGGTACACTGTTGCACTGGGTGACATGTTCCTTCATTACTATGAACACACACACTGTAGTTTATTTCGGCTTGAAAATAGTCCCCAACAAATGCACTATTTCCTCCTGTTTGTTTGATAAAAACTACAGTGAGCAGCTGTTTGAAATCACTGAACCTGAAGATTGACGTCTTCAGCAGGAACCAATGGGCTCGGAGCAGAGAACCACAGACAGAAAGTCAGAAAGTATTGAGTTTTTTTATTGTTGTTTTTTTGTCATGTCTTTTCATGGGATTGGTTGACAATAGGAAAAATATACAATATCACCAGCCTCATCCTTTATGTGAATGTCCAGTTTCATAATGCCACATGTCAGAATGTACATACAGAAAAATAATTCCCAGTAGATATTTGGATGCAGCATATGGGGGGGTAATCAACAAAAATAATGCATGCAAGCTGGCTAAATGCTACTATTCATATACTTCCAGCTATGCATACTACTGTATTAATAACAGTGACAAGGCCACTGCATCAGTTATCTGAAATGAATGCATGTCCTCTGGAAAATGAATTCTTCATGGACACAGTATACAGTAAACTACAGTATGCTCAGTAATAGTAGGTGACCGGTACACATATGGTGACCACTGAAAGACGTGTAACCTCTTGCACAAGCTTGCGTGTCTTTGTCCTTGTGTCTGAGTGTGGTTTTGTTCAGCGAGCTCCTTGCAGTGCGTTTGTGCTCAACAAGGGCAGAGAATGTGCTAAGACAGTCAGTTAGCAGGAAGCATGGAGCACAGCGGGGTCTCTGTATGCAGGACAGAGTGGATGGATGGAGCTACTGCTGAATGGCATTCCTCTTGAACAATTTTCCAATTTGAACAGAGAATCCTCTTTTCTCTGGCTATAAAGCACAGTTGTGATCAGAACAAGAGCAAGACTTTGGGAATCATGCACTAAATAGGCAGAAAAACAAATGGGAGTACTGTGTCCATGTAATTCTACAAGTCTCCCTGATCAGGACATTTGATTACGGGAATAAATAATTAAATGCAATTAAAGGTGGACAGTACAATCTGTTGTCTACATGAAGAAGTCTTCCTCTTCCCATTCTTTGAAATAAGAGCTTAACTTCAGGCTGGAGTCGGGACATGTAGGTACCCAAACTAATCCAACATTTGCTATATTCAACTAGGATGTGCCTCAACCACAAGACAAGAACGAACCAAATATATTCCTTCCATCAATATTTAAATAACCTTAATGATGAGTGAAATTTAAGATCAATTCAGAAATCAAAATCAAAAAAAGTGAACCAACAAGCTGAACAATGTTGATCTAATCTGGTCAATGGGCTTTTTTTTTAAACGCAAATAACAGGCCTAAAAAACCTTTACTAATTGGATTAAAAATATTGTCCAACTTCAACCACAAAAGGCATTCCTTTTTTTGCAGTCAAAAATCAAGTTATTGTAATTTTTTATTTTTAAAAAGAAAAGAAAAGATATTAACTAATTATTAATTAAAGATATTATCAGAAATGCTCCTTTAGTCTCCAATCCTCTGAGTGGGTGGGCTGGGGTATATTTTTGATTGACAGCTAAGCCATTGGGGGCACCGAGACACTGTGAACAAACTTGTGCTACCAACTGTAGCCAAAGACAGATAGCATTTTGTTTGTAGTGGTACTGAAGAGTAAGATCCACACCATTTGGCCAAGATTATGAAGATATAAAATAAGTAGCAATAGCAATATATAACATATCAATTGTTCCCTTTTGGGCCCTGATTTTTCCTCAAAAAAGACATGGCATGCAATTTATAGAGCAGATCTGTAAGGTGTAGCAGAAAAAACAACAACATGCTATTTAATTCCAGATGGATATGAACACTTTATAGGACTACACTGAAATCCTTTAAAATGCTTCAGGATACCCAGTATTTGGGATCACTGGTGCTACATGTAGAGACATTACAAGTTTAAATACATTTCCCAGTAGCGTTCAGGGAGGGTATCTATTTTTAAAATCATGTAATGTTTCCAGTAGTGAGCTGTTTTAGGGGGTAGCACGACTAAACGTTAGATCATGATATTTTATTTTCTCTCAAAGAAACAAAAGGCTTAGAATGCATTTATTTCATAACTGTGGTATAATACTGTCACCTCAAAATAATGAGTACATTTCTTTATTACATTTATTAAAATGTTTCTTGATGTGAAATGGCCTTAATGTGTTAAGTTACTCTTTTTACTCTTTCTAGCTAGTAATGTAGCTTGCTACTTTCAATAGAAGTGTAGTGTTGCTGTAGCTGAACTACTTCCAGTGAAGATGAGTATAGCTTCACTAGCTACTGTTTCCAGGTAGCTGACCCCAACATCGCAGACACTTTGATGAAGCTGGACTATAGTTTCCATAAATTTATTTTTATGCGCAAGTATCTCATTAGAAAATCTGTATGGAAGCAACAAAATTTGATCAAGCTTCCTCAGTTGCACAAAAATAGTTTTTCCACTCACTTGAAGGGGATGTGCTAAATGGGATATGGAAACACCTTTGACAAATAAGTTCTGACGTAGCAAACATTTAACTGACTGATCGCTGTTTCTGCTGAACCGTTCCACATTCATTTGTCTTTGTCTCCGGACATGAAACTTGGCCGACACTAGCTGACATGAAGGAACAATTCAAACTAATTCTCCATTTTTCTCCCGCAAATGGTTAGATTGTCAAGGCAACTTGTTTTGTTTCCGGTTGGCAACCTCTACTGTTCTACTCTGTTTACTGGCAGATTACAGCCATGCGTAAAGCGCAGCCTATACTGCCAACTTCTGACTAAATGCTTTGCAACGAGCCAAGTTTATTCGTTCCAAACCAGCTGATGGAAACACGCCTAATTTTGCGTCATTTCCAAAGTTTTCTTAAAGTTCGCTTGACAATTGAATGGAAACACAGCTTATGACATTGACTTCACATTAAAACCAGCACAACCACTGCAGTTATTGAAATAGCACTGAGGCACAGTGAACACAATCCACCTCTATATGTGAGGGGATGGGGTTACTGCAGGACACCAGTGCTGCCCTCGTGCCTCACCGTTATCAGAAGCCATGAAGGTAACGTTGTAGAGGTTGTTCTTGACGTAGGGAGACTCTCGGTCAAGGATGGCGATGGTGGAAATCCGACCATTAACCGGGTCAATCTCCAGCCAGTTGGCAGGGTCGTACATCTTGGAGTACCTGGATTCAGTGAGAGAGAGACTGTATGAGAAACCACCACAGAGAGGCTTCTTTATCTGCTTTCCTGGCTACAGGCCAAGCAGCTACTGCAGAGCTGATATATGGAGGCTGCAGCATTCTCATGAGGCGACCACAACGCATTCATTTATTCTCACTGGAAATGATTCTACCTTTAACAGATTTGAAAATAATATAAAAAAATATATTTGTCATTGGAATATGTTTTATAGACTAGCTCGGCAAATCCCTGTGACTTGCTGATGAAATATATCTAATAGAATCTGCTCATACTCATACATCTGCATAGCTGTAACAGCAGAAATAGTCACGTTCCAAACGGGGCACGCAGCTGAGAAATAATGTGAATAAACAGGAAAATAGCACAGTTTTAAACATAGGCGAGCAGAGCTGCCAAAAAGCCACCATAAACCATCCATGAATAGGAAATATTGTCCATTTTGTCCATTTTTAATTGGTGAGATAAAGAGTAGAAAGGCACAGTTATGAATATATGTAGGAGCAGCACCAACTACAGAATACAAAGCAACAAAAAAGAGAAATCAGAAACCAAAATGCTCTCCCTGGGCCGCGTTATAGTGCACAATACACTTGCTTTATGTGTGTGAGCCTGCGTGTGTGTGTATGCGCTTGTATGTTTTTGTGAACACAGTGGCTGTTGCTAGGCTACAAAGACTTGAGCACTACATTTAGAAACAAATACTGGGATGTAAAAGAAAGAAGGATGGGGACAAGAAGCAGCAGTCCTGCAAGCGCTGCGCTGTGTTCACTCAGTGCTGATCTGGAAAGATACACATTTCCTCCAGATAAGAGGTTTTTAGAAAAAGAATCCAGGCATTATCAGCTTTTATCTCAAAATGGGGCTGCAGCAGAGAACAGCATGCCGCCCTCGCTAATTGAGAAAGCAAATGTTCACCCTACTGAGCAAATTAAATTGTGTTGTTGAATATGGTCACTGAAGGGAAATCTCAACAAAGGAAAAGACTAATCAAAACTCCTGCTCATCAGGAGAGGGGGAAACTTCCACACACTGAACATTTCCGGGGAAAACATTATTTTATGTTGATCATCATATAATCCTTTCATCATATATTTCCATGTAATATCCTGATAAAATATATTTAGCGGGCAGCTTTATGTTTTCCACTGTGTTGACTCTGGCACATTGTATTTGAAATGAAACAATGAAGTGCTGACCTTCAGCTTTAAGGGTCTTTGAGGGTGTTCACATATTGGACTTTGATGATCACTGCTGAACCCCAGACTGAAGCAAGACACGCTAGAAGTGAACATGGCTACAGCACAGGTTTGCAGAGCACCAAGATACCAAGAGTGCACTGATGTCTGGGCGTCATAGGTCATCATATGGATCATTATACATGTTTTCATATGTTTGTGATGAGAGGTATGTTTTCATAATATTATGTAGTTATTCAAATCCTAGAGAGGTAATTGTGGTGTAAAATCATTGTCTTGAATGGTGTGGTCACTTGAAATGATAATTAGTAAAGAGGATGTGATAGCTGAGCAGGTAGAGGCGATGACTTCACCCAGCTAACAGTTAGCTCACAAACTTTAATCTTCAAGCAAAAAAATTCGGGTTTCACACAAAAACTATAGTCCTTTGTTGTAAAATGCTACTTTGAAACAAGTTAAGAAGGTAAAGATAGCTCAAGTTATTTAAGGAGCTTGCAGTTAGCACCACTACTTGCTCCTGTAGACCTGGAAACTAACGTTCCCAAACTACGAGTCCTTTTTTGTGACATGCTTCTTTGAAACAAGTTAACAAATGTTAACGATGATTCAAGATATTTAGGAGGCTTGTTGGTGACAGCACTAACTGTTCCTGTATACATGCTAGCTAATGTTAGCTAATGTTCCCAAACTAGAAGTCAAGAATGGGCTGTGACGACTCTAGCAGTCCCAGAGTTTTATGGGTGCTTTATGCTAATTCTGCCTTTAGTCTAATCACAGCTCCAGTTCCAGCTACATTTTTTATTTATTAGTTTATTTCTCAGGGACAATGTAAGAAAACAAAAAGTAACTTGTAACAAGTTACAGAGAACATGCTACCGATGTATTGCATAAAGGACTTGTAGCCAAGGCTAATTAAGATGAAACGATGAAAAGGCATGTACAGATATTCAAAGATTCTTATCAAAAGACATCAACATGTCACAGTTAAATTACACATTTTAATAGAATTTTATTTTATTTTTTTATTTTAGCACAATTTTTGGACCTACAACTGAAACTCTGTGAACTCACTATGAAATGAAAGCCTCTAAAGTCATAGCTTCCTTTGGGTGTCTTACCGGACAGTTTGTCTCATGAAGCGGTCCGGGTCCTGGGCAGTGAAGGTGGTGAGAAGAGACCCGGCAGGCAGACCCTCCTCCAGTTTGATGGACTTGGGGTTGGGGCTGAACTCTGGACTCTCGTTGATGTCCATGATACGTACAGAGACGGTTGCTGTGGATTGACGAGGCAGGTGGATGCCGCGGGCCAGCGGGACCTCATTCTCTGCCTCCACCGTCAGCATGAAGGAACGGGTCAGCTCAAAATCTACAGGCTGGACAGAAGAAGGGAGGGATAGGATGACAGTGACACGATACGCTGGATGTCCACAAAATTAAACGTGGGCAACCTTAAGCACAATACACATGCCACTGTGTTTTAAAGTGTGTGTGGAGCATCTTCCATATTACGTGTTCAAATCCTACAAATCTCTCTCTCCTCTCCTCCCCCAGTGGTGGATATACATGTCCCATCCAACAGAATTCTGGGAAACATGCTACATGCATACATTATTGAAACATGCTTGCTGTTACCACCAGCAAGCACAGGTGTCCCCTAATCGACCGGTGTCTTGAGACAGCGAGCGGTTGCTGCTGCCTCCATTTTGCTTTCAATGTAAACACAGCGGCAAGAAGAGAGAGGGTGGCGGCTGCTCTTTGCCGCTGCTGCATTCGGAGTTTATCATGGTTCAGCTCTTTCACCTTGCTGCCACAGCTTGCCATGTGACCAGGGCAACCACAGAAACCACAGCAAGGGAAACGATACAGAAGCGGATTTTACTGATTGAGTTCCTGAATGATTACACCTCTTCACCAGCATAGAACAGCTGTCTGAAAGCACCTTAAGGATTAGAAGTACAACAAATCTGATGATTTAAAACACCATAGTAAATTAAGTAGAAACATGTATAAATTACATACATGAAATTGTATGGATTACAGCATGTATTGGATGTGCATATCAGAGAAAGAAAATTAAAAGCACACAGTATGGGCAGAGAGTATTATAAAATCATTCATAAAAGTGTCTTTGCTTTAGGTCTTTACACTTGTATTTGTTTATTCTGGTGTGTGTGTGTTGTGGGGACCAAATCCCACCTTGACCACAGTGAGCAGGCCCTCGTTGGTGGTGGGGTCAGTGGGGATGGAGAAGCGTCCAGTGGGGTCTCCAGCGATGATGCGATACACAGCACTCCAGGCTGGAGTGTGAGGCTGGTCTTTATCCGTCACAGTCAGGTTAGCAACGATCACATTCACCCTGTTCTCATGAACCTCCCCGAAGAACTGACAGAGTCAGACAGAAACACAGACTTGTTAACGCTCTGCAGCATTTTTAACAACAAAATGTCACTTTCAAATTAAACAGCAACACATTAATACCTTAATGTAAAATTACTGGACACAAATGAGACCAACATGCTTCTAAGTGCTTCTATTTCCCAAAATAAAGAGCACTTTTCCCACAAACACTGTTCCTTCCTGTCCAAACTGTTCGCCTTTACTGAGGATGATAAACATATTGGATGTTTCAGTGGCTTTTCACTCCTCTACCATCTACCACTGCCAATAAAAGCTGGGAGAGCTTCACTGCTGATTAGGAGAACAGAGCCTCGCCTCGCCTCGCCCCTGTTTGCTGTTATAGAGCCATTAGATGTGCTCTGTGCATGTGTGAGAGTATGTGCGGTCCTACTGTGTCTGTGGTGAATTCAGGAGGATTGTCGTTGACATCAGTGATCCTGATGACAGTGGTGGCAGTGTTGGACAGGCCGTAGGTGGGGTTTCCCTCCATGTCCGTAGCCTGGATGATGAGGGTGTACTGGGTGACTTTCTGGAAGCAAACAGAGAACAAAGAGGGTCAACATGGAAACATGGACCTCTAAATTATGTTTTAGACTTCTTCAGATGCTTCAGTTCAAATATACTGTAGATTAGAGCACTCCACCATCCATTCCTCTTTGGATGGATGTAAAACATATTTCAAACAAGCCACAACTCAAATACTGCTGCACAGATCATAGTTAGATCTGAATCTAATTAAAGGCATTTGACAAAAGTCTTTCTGTCAAAGCCCCATTACCTATGGAGCTAATGACTACCAGATTTAACAAGGGTTCTGCACACCTCTTGCACAAATTTAATTACTTTTTTAATACTTTTAAAAGAAAAATAATATTATTTCCATGGCAAAATAAATACTATAGATTACACTACACAACAATAAAAAGTAGGCTTTAACACACAATGAGTGTTCCAGATCAAATTTAATGCGTCCTTTTCTAAAAATGAAAGATTTGGGATATGTTTTAGACCATATTTGAAACAGTAATTCAGGTAAATTACGACACTTCCTTCTTGACTTTGGAAATAGTGGTTGACAAGAAAATCTCCACTCAATATCCACTTAGTTGCTAGTTCTGGCGCTTTTGACTGTATCACCTAGTCTTCATCAGCAGATTAAGTTTGCTCAGTCATGGAATGGTAGATGATACACTTTCCAATTATTCGGACCACTTTTGGACCTCTCGTCCATGTCTGCCTAAAATTCTAATTTCAAAAAGAATGAACTGACAAGCTCAACGTTTAAGCCAACATGGACGAGAAGTCCTAAAAGTGTGCCAAAAAAAATGGAAAACGGAACAGCTACAGTTTCATGACTATTGAGAAAACGCTTACTGATGATGACCATGTGATGATTATCCAAAGCTCCCGAAGAGGTCAGTAAGTGGACCTTGAGTGAGTCTTACTTTCATAGTATTTCATAGTGTGATAACATTGAATCCTTCATTATTAGTGACATTTCAGGTGTGCTCACATTCAGTCTGACTTCATTTCTGAACTTTGAAATAGTTAGACAAAGAGGCATACTTGATTGATTTGGAGCTGATTAACAAATCTAGCATGCAAACAGCCCGGCCTCAGAACAGACAAAACGTTCTGCAGGATCTACTGATGTAAGAATGCGACTAGAAAAAAAGCTACAAGCTGTCTTTGCACTGCAGGACAGCTTGTGGGCTGGACAGACATTCACAAGCTGAGAAGCAGCTGCTCCATATGAGTTTAGGGACGAGCCTTACAAAATGTCCCCAAATGCGCGCACACACACACACACACACACACACCTCCCGGTCGAGGCCCGCTGCCACAGTGATGATGTCACCAGTCTTGTTGTTAATGGTGAACATGTTGGAGGAGGGGCTCTGGGGATTCTGGGAGAGGATCTTATATCGCAGCATCCCATTGGCAGTTTTTGGATCATCCTTGTCCACTGCTGTCACTGTCATCACAAAGGATCCTGCAGGGAAACACACAGCACGTCAACACCGATATATGTCAGTAAAGAAGCATTAAATCCACAAGTTACAAGTGTGTGTGTGTGTGTGTGTGTGTGTTGGTACCAGGCTTGGATCCCTCCGGTACTGAGCCGTTGAAAATGGTGTGTGTGAACTCTGGTCTGTTGTCGTTTTGGTCGATGACGTTAATGGCGATGTCGATGGGGTTCTCCACCTGATTTCCATTCAGATCCACAGCGTGGGCTCGCAACTGTACAGAACCACACACACACACACACCATCAGGTTAAGTGGCTGAGGAAAGGCCGCTTTTGATGCGAATGTGGAGTACTAATTTAATATTCCTTGATCTCATGTACAACTTGCTTTTTTGAGGTGGTTTCATTAAACAGTATTAAAAAACTAAACTTGTTGTACACAGAAGAGATTCCTTCTTCATGGGTTCAGTGGTAGACTCAGGACTATCAGATCTCAGGAGATGAACAAGAAATGCAGACTGTCCAAAAAAGTCCATTTTAAAAAGTCTCCAGTCATGCAGCAGCTCTGTGCGGCTGTACTTAGACACAGCGGTGCTTTGAGCTAAATGCTAACGTCAGCATGCTAACAATGGCAATGCTACATGTGAATGTTAAATAGGTGTTGTTTACTGTTAGTTTGCTAACATTTGCAAATTAACATCAAACAGAAGGCAAGGCTGAGGCTGATGGGAATGTAATTAGTTATATAATAAGTACTTGTACCTGCTGGTGCCACTGGATGAAAAGTTATTAAAGTTATTACAATTCTTCCTGTAGACTGTTTATATACATTTGGTGCCAATCTATCAAGAGATGTTTAAGTAAGTCAGGGGATCCTCCAGTAGGATTCATCCTCTGGGGGCCTTGAATATTTGTAGATTTCATGGTAATCCAACAGAAATTTGTGAATAAAAATATTGTAATCAACATTTATCTGCAAACAACTATATAAGAAGCACAAGCACTTTAGAATAACAGATTTGCAGCGTAGACTTTCTTAATTTCATGAGCAACAACATGCCTTCTTCAGAGCATACGCGTCATTGTTAAGTGCCCCTGGTTCTTTTTCAAGGTGTATCTGTTTGCAGCCTAATGTTCATCAGGATGTGTTGTGCTGTAAGCATGCCCCTGCAGGTGAGTGTGGAAGCTGTACAATGGAAAATGTTGTAATCAATATTAGCCTTGAAAATCAGCTCAAAGATGGAATATCAAAATCATGAAAGCTACTGAACAGGTGCATCTTTACAGAGCAATGACAACAACATGTCTAAGTTTTTATATTACTTCAATGATCAAAATGTCATTTTGAAAATCAAGAAGCCATTATAAAACCCTCTGTGATGTTCCCAATTAGAGCAGCAGGTCTATGAGATGTATTTACTTACTTAGCATAAAATTGTCAAAGATGCTGAGTATAGCTATTGATTGGCCTTGGACCCTCAATAAGTCATTCCTTTACAGCGTATGAAGCATGCGTATGAGGCTCTCAAAGAGCCAAAGCCTCCCTCATAAATAAACATGCCGGCCAATCCCAGCTCCTAGCTCTGACAACTACATCCAATCACATGAATATTCATCAGACGGCTTAAATGCAAATCAGCCTGCTGCGATTCCAGATTTCCACTCCCCCGTGTGAGTTGTGTGTGAGAATTCCTACAGATCAAAAGGTTACACTCTGCTCTCTGAGGTGTATGTGACTGTATTAGATATAGTGAGCAAACACCATGAGTCTTTTTTTAAAGAATGTCTTCTTCATCTCTGTGCATGAGAGAGAATATATATCCAGCAGAGTGACAGCAAAGATGAAAATAAAAACAGGGGGATGACATGCGACTGAGGTGGGAGCAGATTTACCCATCAAGTGAAGCAGGAGGTAAATCATTTGAAATGTACTTCTATTTTTTTCAGTAAATAGACTGTCTTAGGGTTGGTGTTAAATTACATTTTATGTGATTTGAATCCAGTTTTGAATTCCTTATCAAACCCATTACGGTTCAACTTGCCACATTTATAGAACTGAAGTTGAAAAATATTTTAATATAAAGATTAATTTGCCAAGAAGGCAGAAACACTAATAAATGTCAGTCTGAAAATAATCGGAACAGCAGAAGACAAAACAGGTGCAGCCTACTTACTTTTGCACGCCATATTTTATATCAGATACAGAAGAAGAAAAAAAGGTCAAGAGAATCCCGCTATTGAAACTGACAGAAACTGATCAGCTGGATCATTTTAGACTCACCACTCTGCTGGTGCTGCTAAACGTCAAAAACACACAGTTCACTCATAATCAGTGAATTAAGGTTCATTTATTTGTCATTTTACAACACATTGTTAATTAGTACCTTTAGCGGTGTTGTTGGTGTATTTTTGAACTTTGGACAGATGGTAGCTGTTCACCCCAGTTTCCAGTCTTCTTACTAAGCTAGGCTAACCCCCTCCTGGCTCAAGCTCACGAGAGTGGTATTGATCATCTCATCTCACTCTTGAAAAGAAAGAGAGTAAGTGTATTTCCCAAAATGTTGAACTATGGCAGTTGTTAGCTAGCCACTAGGGCACTCCCTGTTGTTTTCTAACCAGGCTCCCTTGGTCATTCTCTGAAACTAAACTTTAACCACACTTTTGTTACTGCAGCTCAGCTCATTTCATTTTTAGACCCAATTTTAGGAACACATTTTATTCTATAACCTTCCAATATGACTTCTTTGTACTACTTTTTCTTCATGTGCTTGGCACAATTTGGAATTTTAGCTTGTTTATTGCCCTGTCCTCTTTACCATAAGACTGTGAGGGTCTCGCTAACGTAGTGTTTTGGGTTTAAGGTGCAGTATAAGTAAGACGTGTAAGTAGTATAGAAAATAGACAACGATGATGTTGTTTGTAAGTCAAAATTCAAAGACAATCCAAACGGACTGTGAACTGGACTGAAACATTTAATGTTTGCTTTGCTGTTGACCTTAGCTGTCACGGTGTAGAGAGTCTTACATGGAAGTTGGAGATGTGCTCTCTGTCCAGAGGCTTGGTGACGGACAGCTGGCCCGAGATTGGGTTGATGATGAAGATGCCGGTCGGAGGCTGGTCGGCCCCGGGGCCCGTCACACTGTAACGCAGCATCCGGTTCTTATCCCTGTCTGAACGGATCTGAAGCACAGACAGACAGGGAAAGAGAAGGAAGGGACATAGAAGTATGTACAGTTAATTTACTATAAACGGGAAAAGTGGAAAACGGAGCTGGAACAACAATTCATGTGGTAAGTAATAAATAATAGAATAAATTGATAAAAAGCACATCCTGTGTAAAAAAAAATTTCACTACTTTCTTCCCAGTAAGCAGAGCTGCCTGTTTAAAGGTAAAAATATAATAATATACAAGTGAAGCTAAACTTTCTGAGTTTGACCTGGATGTGTCTCTTATGTCAGTTTGACTTTAGGCTTGCACAGGAAACACTACACAAATGCTTGAGGCTGCTGCTACATAACTACAGAAACACAATTTGAGCCAAAATAAAGTCAAAATAAAGTCAAAATAAACTGTGATGCCTGGTGCACCATTAATATCCTGAGCAGTATCCATATGATCAAAACAAAGAAAAGGAAGGCAGCACAGTAAAGACAGGTCTGGATGTCCATACAACCATGTTTACAACCAAACAGGCGAGTATAATTATGGAGATAAACTGCAAATTCAAATCAAGCACCTTTTAACTACACCGATCATCTCAGGTTGTATCAGCTGTTTAATTGAGCTAAACATTTTATCCACTTAAAAGAGAAAGCAGTGTTATCTGCAGACTTTTGGGTGGGAAAGAATACATGTGGAAGTACTCCTCATAATATTCCTGTACTCATGCTAAAAGGAGCACTAAACATTCACAAATGATCTAAATAGAAAACACATTCAGAGGACAAAGTCCTATTAGCTAACCTGATTTCCTCCTCATTAACACTTGTGCTAGAGTATGAATGGCATGTATTCAGAAGGACGGGATGTGAGTGATTTATTGCCAGCTCTCCTTTTTAAAGCCCCAGCCACAACCGATAATACTTCATTTTTCTGAAGCAAAAATGGGCATGTGAACAATGGCCTGTAAACAGAACAGAGCAATCTCAGACTGAAACTCAAGGAATCAGTCTTAACAGAGCATTAGCCTTAGCAGTGCCATAGCTAGCTTTTAGCTGCTTACCCTCTAGCTAAGGTGCAATACTGTATAGTGACTGCTACAATAGAGATAAAATATAAGTGTGATATTTGAGCATGGAAGTGCATGTTGGAGAATAAAAATGGGAAAATAATCTAAACTCAAAAATTCATATATTGAGGCACCCCCGTGACACCGACCATGAAGCACAACGTCCCCACTTCAAGCCTGGCTGTGGATCTATTTCCTGTCCTCTCTCTCTACTGTCTGTAAGAAAGGCTTAAAAAAGAAAAAGAGCTTTCAGTAGCATCTCAAGGTTCCATGATACCTTGAAGGTAATCTGGTACATTACAGGGGTTAAATTCAAAGTTGGTGAAGCTGCTTTTAGTTTTTAGGCTCCCAGCTGCTGGAATACTCTCTCAGACTGCATTAGGTTTCCTGTGTAACTGATTAGCTTTATTTTATTGGGGTTGTCTTTTTAAATTGCATTTAATTGTTTTAATTACAGTTAGGGTTGTATGTGTATCTGCCTTGAATGTTCTTTGCTTTTTTGTGAAGCACATTGTATTTACCTGGGAATGAATGTCCGATATAACTGGTATTTTTCTTGTTTCCTTGCTTCAGGGCTAGTCAGTAAAAGGTCCTCATAGTGTAAGACAGGCTTGCTTTTGTGTGTGTGTGTGTGTGTGTGTGTCTTACTCTGACTAGGTCCTCGGGGAACTGTCCTCGTGAGTTCTCGGGGACGTTGATAGGTGGAATGACCCAGTCCCTCTTCACTCGCCTCAGAGTGCCATCACCCCTGACAACCACGCTGCGCCATGGAAACAAGATCTCTGGTACCCGCTGAGTCAGTGTTGCATCACTGGGCTTTACCTGCAGAGACAGTAAACAAGCGTTGTGTACTGGGCTACACACACACACACACACACACAGCACGGCTGAGTTTCGGAGCAAGCCTGCTGGGAAGGCTTGGTGACTCAGGGTATTTCTGACCTCATTCCAGTGGCTTGGATTAATGCTCTCATTATAGTCCCTCTGATAAATGACCACCACCTTTCACCGTGTGTGTGTGTGTGTGTGTGTGTGTGTGTGTGTGTGTGTGTGTGTCCTATGCAACCACAGATCAGCATGACTGACCAGTAAGCAGCTACACCGCAGGGTTCACAGGGATGATATGGAAAAGGAAGAGCTTCTCATTTGCTCTGGCTTCCCACAATTCACCTGCAGCTCACGGGGATCTCAGCCCCTGACATTTGAGGAGGGGATGGGTATTTTCAGCAGGTTGTTTAAGACTTCAGTTCAATTGAATTTCATTTGTTTGATACAATAAATCTCCTGTCAGTGCCCTTGACAAAGGCACTGGATTAGAAGTGGAGTTGGTCCCCGGGCGCTGCACAGTGACTGCTCCTAACACTTAGGATGGGTCAAATGCAATAAATTTCCCAACAGGGATCAATAAAGGAGAACTTAACATATCATAAATCATTGACACAAAGTATAAAGAATTTAAAGTTTATGGTAAGATTGTTATTCACATCGGCTGTAATGACACCCGATTACGCCAATTGGAGGTCACGAAAATTAATGCTGAGTCGGTTTGTACATATGCAAAGACAATGTCGGACTCCGTAGTTTTCTCTGGGCCCCTACCAAATCTTACTAGCGATGACATGTATAGCCGCATGTCATCATTCAACCGCTGGTTGTCGAGGTGGTGTCCAGGTAATGATGTGGGCTTTGTAGATAATTGACGGCCTTTCTGGAGAAGACCTGGTCTGATTAGGAGAGATGGCATTCATTCCACTTTGGATGGGGCCGCGCTCACATCTAGAAATCTGGCCGACTTTATTAGTGGCCCAAAGCTGTGACTGCTCAGAGTTGAGACCAGGAGGCA
>LKNJ01003604.1:19314-61674 GCA_002120245.1 Maccullochella peelii
TGACAAGAACCAGGAAAAGGGATCATATTTCTCCCATATTAGCTTCTCTACACTGGCTCCCTGTAAAATCCAGAATAGAATTTAAAATCCTTCTCCTCACCTACAAAGCCCTTAATGGGCAGGCACCATCATATCTTAAAGAGCTCATAGTACCCTATTACCCCACTAGAGCACTGTGCTCCCAGAATGCAGGGTTCCTTGTGGTTCCTAGAGTCTCTAAAAGTAGAATGGGAGCCAGAGCCTTCAGCTATCAAGCTCCTCTTCTGTGGAACCAGCTCCCAGTTTGTGTACGGGAGGCAGACACCCTCCTCACATTTAAGAGTAGGCTTAAGACTTTCCTCTTTGATAAAGCTTATAGTAGGGCTGACTCAGGTGAGCCCTGAGCCACCCCTCAGTTATGCTGCTATAGTGGCCAGTCTGTTTCTCTTCTTAACGCAAACACTGTCTTCATTCACTAATTATTTTCAATCCTTTCTCTTTGTCATTCTTTTGATTGCTGTTAAGCTACAGTCAGTGAAATGCAACCCTTCCTGTAAGATGTTTCACATTAAAAGCCTACCAGGAAAGGGGAGGATTATGTCTTTTCTGTGAGGTTCTGTGTGGGAAGTGACAATGGGAGAAGCTTAACAGCAATCGAAAAATGGCAAAGTAGAAGAATTGGAATGATCATATCATCAGGGATTAGAATTAAAGGCCAGTGTGTAATATACACACACACACTAATATTCTTTCAAATAAAAACCTGTTTCTCTCTGCATTTGAGGTTCATCCATTGCAGAGTTAAGGTATATTTTGCATTTCAAAGAATTTGGTGGCAGCAAAAAGGACAAAGACTCAAGACTTCAAATAAATATGGTGTTATATATGGTGACCTGGTTTGATCTGTCAACCAAAGAGGGATTTCACTGACATTTGGAGCTTGGTGGGCTGTAAATGTGACGTTTGTCTCACTCTTCAGTTTCATTTGATAACAATCCTGGTGCTGCCTTTCAGCTGAAGGGCGCAGTGCTGACACTGCTCCCCTGGCAAATGACTGGCTGTTAACTGCCATGGCTGCTCCTCATAAGTTTTCCTTATGAAGGATTGTTGACAGCTTCTTTCGCTCTTGCCGGCTGCAGTGAGCGACGCTGATAGCAGCTAAAGCATATGGCAGCCAGCTATTTCTGGGCTGTGTTTAGAAGAACAGCCAGTCAAGGCCAGTGTCTTGTCTAAATACATGCAGAGGGCCTTATTATCGCTGTTGTACATGAAACAAACTAACAGATGGCTGTTTGACTCACTTTGTCTCTGCAATCAGCACTTGGCCAACCTCAGACGCCTGCTGGGCTGGAAAAGCTGATTTTATATCTGTACATAGTTCATTCAACATTACTGAAGCCTTGGGGGGAAATAACAGCCCATCATGCTCAGACTCTCAGATTCTGTTTGGGGAAAATTACAGTTCTCTTTCAGAAAGGCTTCACTGGCATCCTCAGACTCAGATCCAGGTATGCGTTAACGCTGTCAGCTTGTGTTAATGAACTAATGATTATTCAAATATCTACTGACACAGTGACAGCAGATCTGTGTATTGTTAAGTAGTCATGAGCCCATTAACCAAGCTAACAAATGCATTAATGAGCAAATAGAGTGCTGCAGGGATGATGTAATTTTGTAGGTCAACCGTGAAGTTAGCATTGCCCTGGTTCCCTCAATAAAAAGCCAATGGGATTTTTCTTACCTCTTCTACAAAAGCCTTTGGGAAAGTTTGAGTTAGAATAGTAGAGCGCGAGTATAAACACAACAAGGCTGTAAAGGCGAACGAGTGAGTAGATGAGTTTGTGTTTGGTGTGATGACGTTTAATGTCCCCGACAACCTCTGTAGTCTCATTTAGCCACCTTTTAGCAACCGCCTATTTTAAGACACGTAAAAGCTTCTAAATTCACGAGTGGGGTATTTACTGACATATTTTATGTCGTAGAACAAAACGTGAAAATCTCTTAAGCGTGTGTTAACCAAAGACCTTATTTCAGGCATCTAACCAAAAATCCACTGAAGAAACCCATAGACTTAAATAGATAGATAGACAGATAGATACCATACCAAAACCATACAGCACACAAAAACACAATGCAACACAAGACACCAGTAAACAAGTCAAACAAGTTGAGGTAGACACCGGTAGACAAGTTAGGGGAAGTGAGTGGATTTGGCCTGGATGTCACAGCGAGGCATTAAACAGTCTAACAGCTGCAGGCAGGAAGGGCGCTCCTTGTGGCACCACAGGTTGATTAGCTTGGAGCTGAAGGTGCTCTGCAAGTCCACCACCATGTTGTGAAGTGGGTGAGAGACAAGGACACTGTCCAAACTCGTTGCAATAATGGACAGTGTCCTTGCCTCTGCCACCGCCTCTAGAGAGCCAAGATTGGTCCCCAGCACAGAGCCGGCCTTCCTAATGATTTTATTGAGTTTGTTTGCATCCCCCACCTTGATCCCAGCACCCCAGCACACCACGACGTAGAACAGGGCACTGGAGACAACAGTCTGGTAGAACATGTGCAGCAGTGAGCTACACACGTCAAAGGACCTGAGGAAATAGAGTCTGCTCAGGCCCTTCTTGTACAGGGCCATGGTGTTTCTGGCCCACTCCAGTCTATTGTCCAGGTGGACTCCAAGGTACCCCACTGTCTCAACATCCAGTCCCCTGATGGAGACAGGCGTCAAGGGGGTCCTACTCCTCCTGAAGTCCACTACCATCTCCTTCGTCTTGGTGATGTTGAGCTGCAGGTGGTTCTTCTCGCACCACCCCACAAAGTCCTCCACCACGCTCCTATACTCCCCCTCCTGTCCATCCCTGATGCACTCCACAATGGCCGTGTCATCAGAGAACTTCTACAGATGACAGGTATCAGAGTTGTATCTGAAGTCGGATGTGTACACGGTAAACAGGAAGGGGGACAGCACTGTTCCTTGAGGAGCCCCCGTGCTGCACTCCACCTGGTCTGACACACAGTCACAAAGACGCACAAATTGTGGCCTTCCAGTTAGGTAGTCCACAACCCAGGAAACCAGGGGGGCACCACCTCCATCTTCCTCAACTTCTCCCCCAGTAGCTGTGGCTGTATGGTGTTGAACGCACTGGAGAAGGGTCAGTAGGGTTCCCCTTTTTGGGCACGGGGACCAGGCAGGAAGTCTTCCACAACACCGGGACCTTCCCGAGTCGCAGGCTCAGATTGAACAAGTGCTGAAGAAATCTGCACAGCTGAGCGGTGCAGCTCCAGGGGTCTTGCCCCTGTGGAGCCTCTTCAGCTCTCTCTTCACCTGAGCAGAGGTGAAAGACAAGGGTGATGGTGGTAAACTGGGGAGTGGGTTCATCGGGGGAGGTGTTGATGGGTCGTTAATCATGGGGGTTGTCGTTGCTGGGTCTGTGATTGGGATGGGGGAGAGAGGGGTGGGGGTGATGGCCAGATTGGGGGTAGGACAGGAATGACCACTGTCAAACCTATTGAAGAACAGGTTTAACTCGTTGTCACGGTTTTGGCATCCCTCACCTGGTCCATCAGTCAACTGTTTGAAGTCTGTGATGTTCGTCATGCCCTGCCACACATCCTTCACCCTGCTGTAGCTGGTCTTCAATCTTTACCCTGTAGGCCCTCTTCCCATTCCTGATTGCCATTTTCAGTTCCTTCTGGACCCTCTTCACCTTTTCCATATCACCATCTCTAAAGGCCCTCTTCTTCTCATTCAACAGAGGCTTCGGGTCTCTGGTAATCCAGGGCTTATTGTTGGGAAAATAGTTCACTTTCTGTGGGGGCAAAATGTAGTCAGTGAAGCATTCAGTGGATCCCTCCACATCATCTCCATAGGAATCACTAATAAAACTCCAGTCTGGAGTCCTGAGGCAGTCCTGGAGGGCTCCATTGGCTCTCTGTCACCATCTCCTCACTGTCCTGGTGGTCGCAGGCAGCCGCTGGAACCTTGGAATGTAAAGGGGTGAGAGGTACACCAGGTTGTGATCCAATCTGCCAAGTAGCAGGAGTGCTGAGGAGCTGTACGCATCTTTAGCATTTGCATACAGTAAGTCCAAAGTCTTATTCTCCCTGGTTGTGCACTTGACAAATTGCTTGAAAGGGGGAAGGGATGATGAGAGGGAGACGTGGTTGAAGTCTCCAGTGAGTGCGATGAAAGCATCCGGATTCTGTGTCTGGAGCCTGGCGATCACCGAGTGGATGACGTCACACGCCTTGGTCGAGTCGGTGGATGGGGGAATGGACCATCATGGCGCGGGAAAGGACCATTGTGGCAACTGTAAACTCCCTTGGAAGATAGTAGAGACGCAACAGTTCAATGTCGGGGCAACAGAAACACTCCTTAACAGTAACATGACATGGGTTGCACCATTTATTGTTAACAATACTCTGCTTACTGCTTGTTTTTCTGTCTCTGTCGGCCTGTATTGTCCTGAAGCCATTGATGCTAGTGTTGGAATCAGGGATAAGATCATGCAGCCATGTCTCCGTGAAACACATAATACTGCAATCCCGAAATGTCCTCTGAGTCCTGCCCAGTGCTTCAAGCTCCTCCATCTTGTTGGCTAGAGATCTTACGTTGCCCATGATAACGGAATGGGAGAGCAGGTCTAAATGTCTTCCTCTTGGCTCGCAGCTTCGCTCCTGCACCCTTACATCCACGTCGTTTCCTCCGCAGCTCGATAGGGATATTGCATTGCCACTTGGTAGCAGTTTCGAGTGATGTGCCGCTAGCTCGATCATCTGTTGCCGGCTGTAAACAATGGTCCCGTGTCTACTGTCCAGTCGCATAATCTGGTCAATCGGTGTTAACAGAAACACTAAAACACTAAATTAAAAAACACAAACTAAACACCAGCAAAACTGGCTAAACTAAACACTAACTTAACACTAAAACAATATTACAAATAGTTGCGTAATAATCGTGAAAATCAAATAATCCTGAAACCAGTACAGGAGCTGCTAGTAACAGCTGCTGCTTCACGCAGCACCCATACACCCCAGACGAGGGAACTGGAAGAGCAAACATGCTAACTAATTTCCTGCTGCACACTATTAGGGAAAAAATTTTTTTTCATTATTGATTAATCTATTAATCATTAAATTCATATAATAATGGGGGTGATACAGTTTTAGTTTACTGATTACACAAGAAGAAACCCTTTCCTAACCACACAGTAGGGCTGGACATAAATACACATTTATCATGGTGGAACGTTAAAAAGCCTTTACAACTAGATATTTGTCAGCTCAGCAGAATCAAATAAAGAGAAAATGGAAGAATCTTTTTCTAGTCATCCACAGTAAACAAGTTTGTGCATGCTGTATGCCATACTGAGAACAAGTGGGTCTACATGGAAACAGCTTTACTTTTGCTACTGTCTTACCTGTTCAGGTCCTGTGCTGTTGCCTTTTGGACGGACATGGAGGTACACTCTGGTCTTCCAGACCTGTTTGGACTGCAGGTCTCGGCCGTAGACCACTACCACAGCTTTTCCCTTTCCCACCAGGCTGAGACGCCGCAGGGTGTAGACCACGCCATCCTCACTCACCCTGAAATCAGAAGAATCTCCATCCTCGAACCACACCTTCCCTCCACCGCAGTCCATGAAGCTCACTAAGAAAGAGAATGACCGAGACAGATGTCAGACTGAGTGGAAAAACAATCGTGATGTGCTGTGTGTCTGAGGGGTGTGTGCTGTATTGTGATAAGGTTAGACGTCCAAATACCCCCAGCAAGGTGTTTAACTTTTACATCCCTCTTGAAGTGGGTTCATGTTTATTATTTTATATATTTATTTTGTTTAAAGATGTTACCACACATGTCAGGCTAAATTTCAGGAAAGTGAATATTAAAGGATGCCAAGTCTCCAACAGCTCTCACATGACAGCCAGGCGGACTAACCACCCACAAGTGACCTCAGTAACATGTAAAAGACCCTGCAGAGGTTAAAGGTGCCCTATGTAACAAAAGTTCTGTTTACATTCAGTGTTACTCAGCAAAACGTATTGTGTGTATCCTTTAGGTCTAATAAACTTGTTGAATGCATTCCCTTCCTCATAAAACATTTGCAAAGTCCTGAATAGTTTACATCCATGTTTACTAGCCAGAAGTCTTCTTCCCTTTCTTTGCTGGCACATTGCTGTGTATTTTGGCGCATTTCTGCCACCTGCAGATCTGTGAATAGTGTGACACCATTGGTTGGACTGTTTATCGCGTCATCCATGTGACAAATAAAACGGGGGCCCACTCATAAAAAAAGGTCTCTATAGTGCAACTAGAGGTCAAAAACTCCACAGGGAACCTTTATATGCCTATGACTTACAAGTCTAAAGTATCTAAAGCAAGTCCAGTTGCCTTTGACGTAGCACTTCTAGATGCATTAAGATTTTCACTGGAACTAAGGGGTCACACCCAAACCATGGAAAACAGCTTCAGCAGGCTAAGCAAGATAGTCCGACATCCTTCAGTTTTACTTTCTGGGGGATCCAAAAGCATTCCCAGGGCAGCTCCCCTGCATCTCTTCTCCTAGTTGTACATGCATGGAACACCTCCACAGGGTCCACGAGGCATTCTGAGCAGACGCCCGAACCACTGCTGCTTTCATTGGCTGGACTTTGAGTTCTTTCCAGATGCTTGAATGCGTCACCCTATCACTGGACAGAATGTGACTTTTGTGAATTGAACCTTGAAATAACATCCTAGCACCATCCTCCACAACTCAAGACTCAACAGTTGCCCAGCTGTGCAACCTGGGGAAGTTGAGAAAGGGGAACAACAACCTGGAGACAACCATTCATGCTGATTCCACCCTTCCTGTGAAGGAAACATCTTCCATACCAGCATCAAAAATTTCCAAAAATACCAAATATGTCTGAATTTTGGGAAGCACTAAATGATGCTCAAGACATCTAGAATATTTTCATCTGAGCCTTAAAAACACACTGGGTTTGAATTGTTTACCCATCATGAATCAAGCAGATACAGAATATATATGTGAACAAACTGTAAATGTAAGGGATTAAAAGGCTTTTAAGAGGTTGAAGAAGAAAAAAATAGATGCTCGAGTAACAGAGTGAAAAGAAAAGTCATGTAAAACCGGACTTGTTTTCAGATGAGCATTAGAGGAAAGATCAATTGACCTGTCCAGAGAGAGTTTAGCCTGCCTGTATATCCCAAAGCTGAAGCGGGATTTGCAGAAGCAAAACCATAAACGGGCAGAAATGGGACCAGCTTTCAGCTGGAACAGTGGGGTTTTCTCTCCCTGCAATTTTCTCCTCTTTATTAGTCTGCCAAGTATAGCCTACCTTCACAGAGGAAATAGCTTTTGTGATGCCTGGGGGGAGGTACGCAGTGACTGCATTTCGCCGGAAATCATCACAAGTTTGTCCGTGGTGTGATTTGAGCAGACACAGTACACTCATGCAGAACAAAGCTGTCAACGGCAAATGTCAGCTCATCACAGTCGGCACATTAACAACAAGTCAGTGCATCCAGAATGGCTTCTTCCACCTCAGCTGGAGGAGAGAGAGGATGAAGGCTGTAGCTTTGGTTTCTGTCCAAGTACTTCTTTTGACAAGTGATGGAGTATCAAACCAGAAGAGGAGGACGGAAACCAGGAATTTTATCAAATTTACACAGTAATACAAAATGTTTTGATGCTTGCTTCATGCAGAAACTAAAATGTCTTCAGAATGTCTGTCCAACAAAGCCTCCAAAAAGGCCCCATTATGATCGTAACATGTAAGTCTGCATTACAGTTGTATGTAGGGCTGCAGCTCAGGACTCATTTCATTATAGATTCATCTCTAGATTACTTTTTCAATTAATCAAATAATCTATAAAATAAAAAAATAATAATGAAAAATGCAAGTTCACAAGTTCCCAGAGCCCAAGGTGACGTCTTTAAATTCCTTGTTTTCTCCATCCAAAATCCCACTAAATTCAATTTATAGTGATATAAAATAGAGAAAAACCTTACATTTAAGAAGGTGGAACTGAAGGAATATTTAGCATTTTTGCTTGATAAATGACTTGAATAATTAATCAATTATCAAAATTTTCATTATTATTATAAATTATTTAACATTTTAGATCTGTAATATCTTCTTTTGGCTGAGACGGCCGAGATACTGCAGTTTTAGGTGCTAGTCTAATTGAAGTTCACAATCACAAGCTATAACCAGTGTTTCTTTTCCCTCACA
The DNA here is from genome assembly GCA_002120245.1 of Maccullochella peelii. Classification (NCBI taxonomy): domain Eukaryota; kingdom Metazoa; phylum Chordata; class Actinopteri; order Centrarchiformes; family Percichthyidae; genus Maccullochella; species Maccullochella peelii. Next base: position 27,529 of record LKNJ01003604.1, read on the forward strand.
AATGATCTTGGGCATTACCAACAGTACCAACGGCAGCTTGCAGAGAACACATTGACCAGACAACATGGAAGAGTTTCCTGTTGATGTGTTATCAAGTTAGTTAATTAATGTTAACTTATTAACTTATTACGTTTCCCATCTCAACTGGTGACAGTGACCAGCTAACATTACCTGAATGTTCTGTACCTTCTTGGCTAATAAACAAGAGCCACACTAGTGGCTCTGTGAGGCTGTACCTAACCATTAAGGCCTGTATAAAAGAGAGATGAGTTGAGTTGAGATATTTCAGTCTGGACCAAAGTGGTGGACCGACCGATCAACAGACAGATAGAGATGTCGTCATCGCGACAGCTACATCTCTAGCCTGGCTAAAAAAGAACAAAGCAAAATACAAGTTTAGATGCAGATTTGTTGCCATCAGAGTTTAGAAAATCCAGATATTTGGCCAACAAGGAACCAGATCCAAAATTGACCTGGCTATTGTAAAACAGCCCTACTCAGCACTAGATGTATGGCATAAGAAAAAAACACTAAAGCACAATACACACCAGTACATATTTTTGTCTTTAATCATTGTTTTTCACATTCAGGATGCTAATTTATTCACTTCTTCACATCTCAGCTAATAGAAACACACCATACTCTATTTTTAGTTGTGTAAAAGTTGATTTGAAATGTGCTTGATGGCAGAATGAAAAAAGCACTTATGAGACAGAGAAAATGAAGAGACATTGTGGTGAGCAGCGACAGGAGCGGCTGTGATTCCCTGAAAGTGTGTGTGTGTATCTGCTCTTGTGTATTCCTGCTCAGAAATGTGAGGGGCTGGAAGTGACAAATGACTGCACTGTTGATTTTCTGTATAACTGAATATTATTTTTAATGCATCCAATGTGTGCAGTGTGAATACAACTACAACTGTTTCATTACAATAATGTATGTGGAGCTTGTGATGAGACGAGTCCACTATGCGTGATTTGTGCTCCTTATTGACAAACCTGAAACATACGCAAAATGCTTTGGTCATTCTTCCATTTGCAGAAAATGGTTGACTAAAAACCACTAAGGTTGAAGTCCGTCCAAATGAGCTGAGTTTTCATTTCTACATCTTTCACATTGTCGGCCCCCCGACACTATTATACTGCTTTGTCTGCCTGATCAAGATAGTAACATTTTGATCCTCAAAAAATAAAGCAATATCATTTAAAAGTATAAAAATATCAAAGATTGTAAAAAATAGATTTTTGGTGTTTAGAGTTTAAACCATATGTTCCGGTTTTGTTTCTATTAAATGCATCTTTCTTTCTGTGTTTAGATTTTAGTTCAGACATGAACACGGTTCACACTGTAGTGTGTTTAGTTCAGTTTTATATTCAATACCTTAACTAATGACCAGTATTAAGCCAAATAAGTTGGAATTTCCCCCCTTTTTTCATAATTGTGTCCAAAAAAAGATACGTCCTAAATATTGGAACAGAATCTTTTTCTGGTGAAAGTCTCACTGGACCCAGCTCTTCTCAGTCTGAACCCGGGTCCTCTGTGAGATAACGTAGGACACAGAAAAACAACTCATATCGACTTTAGAAATTCACATCATGTCTGTTTTTTCTATTTTCTTGTGAAATATTAAAGAGTTCTCCGCCTCCAGGCCTCTTGTAATGATGAATCAAATCAAACAAGCTGAAAAGGCAAAATCATTTTCTGGTTGAGCTGTTCACCATATGCATGCCCTGACAGGGTGGAAGTCACTTTATTTTAAGGCGTCACGAGCCAAAAAGGTTTGAGAACCACTGACACTGCAGTCAAAATCTATCAAACTGAACAAAATGAATCAGACTGAATTTAATAAAAGGACAATTTTGTCATAAACGTCTCACGACAGAAATCCTCTGTGACTACATGGCAGAGGAGTCATGAGGGTACTATTATCATTTCAAAGTGAGGATTAGGAGGAAAACTATTGTTTAATATCTTATTTGATCTTTCATATAATGGCTTTTGCTATTGTCATGTGCATGTATACATATGGCACTTTGTATTCTATTTTTAAGTCATGGCAGCTCCAAATAGAAATATTTCAAAGCTGCTTAATTGGACAAAGACAAAAAGACTCAGAAGCCCATAGATGCTGAAATATGCTTTACACACAATATTCAAACAATTATGCTATTCTAGGATCCTTACCAGTAACAGGCGTTCAGATATTAAGTTTGTCCTGAGGGTGGCATTACAGGAAAGAGAATGGGGTTGTTAACATCAAAAAGGTTTATCACCTGGGTGCATAAATGTGATCAGAACATGGCAATGTTATCCTCATTATATTTTGTGTATTAAGTTGACAATTTAGCTTGAAGGTGGTGTTCTGGACTGTCTAAAACGGAAAGGGTTCATCTTTTGGAGAACATGAATATGCGCAGTAAATGTCATGGTTAACAGGCTGTAGGAACATCCTTTAAAGGTATACTCAATTAAGTATTGCACTTTCATAAAGTTGGGGGACTTGAAAGAGCCTGGATCCTACATTTCCCATAATGCATAGTGTTTTCATTAGACCCTTCCTGCCTGGTAAACACCTACAGCTTTCAGTCCCTTTGCACCCAGTTTATAACAAAGGCTTTCTGTTAGTGATGTCATCAGAGATATCTCAGCTTGGGCTCGGGCTATCTTTTCTATGACATCATCAGGGCTATTGTCTCAGACTTGGAAAGCTTCCTCCAGAGCCGCAGAAGATATGATGCCAGTGTTTTCACAGACTGAGTAATACTCCTCATAACAAGTCAACTGGATCTTTATGTGTAACATCTGTTATCTCTGATGGCCCTACCAGCTCAGTGTAAAAGCTCATACATTAGCCATGGTCATGTTCAACAGCACTCATGCTGCTACACGATGTTACAACTGTCGTGATATAGAGGGAACTGGGGCAGAACTAAGTATGGGGCATCAGATGTTGCTGGGCAGCAGTAGGTGGTTCCCAGCTCAACATCTCGTATTCAGACAGAACAACACATCAACATTAGCAGATCAGGGAGCTGTGACCTGATGCTGCTGTAGTGTAGGAACAGTCAGATAACAGACATTTCACCAAGTCTGACTTTGTCCTATCCTCGTAGCATGTGCTGCTCAAACAACACAAAATGCACATCATGATTACTTTTTAATCTTTTATTTATAGAGGCCGTCCAATACTGGAGATTCGAGACCAAGACTGGGGTTATAGTGACAAACTGGGTTATAGTTACCAAACCAAAAGTACAAAATAAAACAAATAATATTTGATATTTTTAATATGCCATTCACTATCTTTGACAAAAAACTATTTGGTTTTGTACTCAACATTGTAGTCTATATTAGCATGCCGACATTAGCATTTAGCTCAAAGCGCTGCTGTGCCTCACACAGCTGCTAACATGGCTATGCACTCTTAAGCTGTGTCCCAAATCCACACTACAGTAAAAAGTAATTCTATACTGCTAAAATATCAACACACTTAACCATTTTATATCAGGAAATGATGACAAAATGTGTGATGTCAGATCAAACTGCAACTCTGGAAAGCTATTGTCAATTAAACTTCACAAAGATACATGTTTTTCCTGAGATTTTAGGCTTATTTTTTGTTTTCCACATTTTTATTTATATTGCACTGTAGGAGAATAGTGTGCATCAACAGCACACTCAAAGATCAGCCACAGTTAGCATGGACACTGTCTGCTTTGAGTATATTTCATTTTTCCACTTTACACACTATAAGAATCAGTGTGTACTGTAGTATGGAGCTGGGAGCTAGTCTTGTTTCCATACATATTTTCAATGTCTGCATCTATAAACTATTCTGATAAACTTTGGAAAACTATTTTTAACATTCTGAAAGTTGCTTCTGTGCTTTAGTAGATTTCTAAATGTGTGTCTATAGTGTTTCATATAGACCTGTGGCTGATAGATGCCTGTTTCAAATAAAAGCCTGGTTCTCTCTGGAACTGAGATAAATAAAGGAGAATTTACAGCCAACATATACACCCATAATAATAATATATCTGTAACTCAGTTATGGCTGATTGATTGGCATGTGAATGCATTGGTTGGGCCTTAGGGTTTTATTTTATATTCAGAATGGTTAGTGGTTAATGGTTAGTAATTTACAAAGCTATTATCACATTTTTAATTGTTCAGAAGTGTGTAAGTTTACATTTTGAGACAAAGAAGAAGGGCAGTGAGATAAATGAATATAATCAAGTAAATGGGGTACAGTCTGAAAGAGCCACTCTGTAATGGCAGAGGCATATTTCCCAAGAACCCTGCCCAGTCCTGTCAGTGCCACACAAGTGCAGCTGGATCAATGCACTACCAGGATCTGATTGATATCCTCGCTGGAAAAAAAGCCTCAGAACAGTAGTTCTTCTGTGAAAATCCAAGCAGACACACACACACACACACACACACACACACACACACACACACACACACACACATCTCTTCGCTACAAGACTTACATCATGATAAGGAGATGGCTAAAGCAAATGTTTACAGTAAAGATAGAGGAACAGAGACCAGGACCGAGCAATAGATGAAAACAACTGATACGAGTGTTTGTTTGGACTGAAAGTGATAAGAGCTCAGTGTTTTCTCAGATTGTTAGTCATGTCAGAATAAAGGATCCTAAAAGATCACATTCAGGCCACAACGGGCCACCAAAACTCTCCACTGACACTCAGACTAATGAAACAGTTTGAAGGGTTAGCAGCACCAGGAAGGATTCATTACACATTTTACTGACTGAAAATCCTCCCACAGCACACTGGAATGATTTCACTGGTCAGACAAAGTCAAGTCACTCATGTAATCAGTTCATGGTCCTCTATAAACTCTTAAAAGGCTGACAAGAGTGTTCCTGCTCTCTACATAAGCTAAGAACAAGAAACAAAGAAGTGCTAACCAGTTGAGTTTACTTGTTGTCAATAACAGTTCAACTTACTCAGGCTTTCTTTGAGGTATCTGATTCACCAAACATAACATCCAGGTGATCCTGAATAACTGGTTTCATGAAGCTGGTCACCAACTGGCTCTGTTAACTCTGCGTTTACCAATCCAGCTCTGAGCGTGTGCACAGGTCTTTACATATTCACATAAAGGGACTGCAAACACAGAAAACTGCATGAAGCTCAACTTTACTGTTACCTCAAATCAAAATGACTTAGAAACCATTTTACTAATGGCTATGTTATAGAACAATTAGTTTACTAGCAGCTCTGGAAGGCTAGTTAGGCCAAGTGGTGCTTTGAGTATGCTAACATGCTCACAATGACAATGCCAACATGCTGATGTTTAGCAAGTATAATGTTTAATATGTTCACCATCTTAGTTTAGCATGTTAGCATGCTAACATTAACTAATTAGCAGTAAACACAGAGTCCAGCTGAGGCTGATGGGAATGTCTTTAGTTCTGCATGTATTTGGTCATAAACCAAAGTGTTGGACACATTAACATGTTGACCTGACGATGGCGCTAGATGAAAAGTCAGAGGATCACCAAAGTTATTACGGTTCATCCTCAGGGGAACATAAATGTTGAGATATTTAAGTCTGGACCAATATGGTATACCAACCAACATGACCATCCCAGGGCCGCAAAGTCAAAACTGATTGTTAGCTTTAGTTAATTCAGTTGCATTCTATCGTGTTGCATCAATAATGGAGCTGCTTATATGAACTACTGTTAATGATTAACATCAGTAGCAGTGATGTTTGTGGACTGTCCAAACAAAGAGCGACAAACGGTAACTAAGGCCTTGAGACTAAAGCAAACAGTGTGTTGATCTTGTGTCTGCAGGACACTGTGAGGGTCAACATGATGTGATTAAAGTGGGATGGACACAGACTTTGACCTGAGGGGATTTATCTGGTCTGACAGATTTAGGAAGACTGCCAGAATCATTAAACCTGCTGCTGGTCAATGTGTCAGCATATATGAGTCCATATGTGAAAGTCAATATAAAGGCAAATGTTAAACAGACAGGAGTTAAACAGTCAAACCCACAATCCTGTGACGTGGTGTGGAGGCCCAGCTGTAGCAGCGCTGTGATAGGCTTAACACACTTGCAGATAAAAGGACACACACATTTACATAAATGAACACACACAAATGAAGGCACATGTGAACCTGCACACACACACACACACACACACACACACTCGAGCAAAGATTAAAAGACAACAAAGAGAACTAAACAGGATTAAAGCCTCACTAGTGAATCTTCCAAAACAATTTTCTGTCTGCTAAATACTCACAAACACTGCTGAACTTTGAGGCTCCCGGCACTTAATGCGTGCATATGTGTGTGTGTGTGTGTGTGTGTGTGCGCGTGTCTCGTAGTGACAGCTGGGTGTTGCTAGATAAACTCTGTCTAGGAGCAAAGCCAGCGGCCAACTTTCTTTTTCTCTCTTCAACCCAACCCATGCAGACAGAGAAAAATATTTAATGGAGAGGCTCCTGCTGCATCATTTACAACGACAGCTTATCTGAGCCATTAGAAAGTGACAGTTTGTACACAATGTGCTAGTTTCCTCAGCAGTAGAGATGGGCAGTGCTTTTAGATGGAATTAAACTGACCGATGTATACAGCATGCTTAGCTGTGAAGAACAAATTTTCACAATTTTCTGCCTAAACAATGAATTGAGTAATTATATAAATAACTGATAGATTAATTGATAATGAAAATAAATGTTAGCCCTAATGCTAACTGCTCCAAAAAAGCATAACTAACATTTCTAGTTCTACATGTTTGATAAAACATGCCAATACGACATTTGATGGCTAGGCTCCCAGTCTCTGTGTTGCCTGTGAGTTGACACCTGTCATTATCTAATAGTTGAGCTTTAGAATGGAATTGGGAGGCAGCAGAGGAACCTGTAGACACCTTATATTTTAAAGTCTGTAGCAGATCTCCCCTTCTCTTTGTCCCATTTCTTTTTGTCTCGTGTTTCTGAGCTCTGGTATTGGAACGATACCGTGGAAGGTCCCTAAATTTTAAGTATTCCAATAGAAAGGACCTAACAGATTAACTATGTGGTGTTCCCCCACCCTAAATTTAAGACCTCTCTATCAAAAACAATACTCCCTCACTCGTGGAATGCACATGGCTTCTTAGCGCCACCCTGGTTTCCTCTGGCAACTGCCCCTGCTCAGAAAGCCAGTGTTTTCCTCTGGTGTCTGTGGGCTGGGCTGCTTCCCTCACCCTGCCCCTCCTCAGAGAGATAACACTGGGAAGCATGTAAAATCAATCAGCTACGGCCCTGAAAGGCCAATATGTTGCTAATAAACACACACACACACACACACACACACACACACAGGCAGAGTGAATGCTGAGCTGGTAGTCAGACAAGAAGAGGCCTGCAGTCGTATACCTGCATTACACACTCTGTCAGGGTATTACCATGTGAAGACAGCACAGGGCTGATAGATGAATCACAGGCAATAAGAGCTCTGAGAGGGCGCGGCTCAACAACTATCATCACCTGCTGTTCACAGGTCCATCCATTTACTGACCCACCATGCCTTCCTGCTCAGCAGCTGGCAGCCTTAATGCGCTTGGATATGTGTTGAAGGTACAAATCTCTCCTTAAACACACTTCACACATGGCTGCAGTCCAGCACATAGGCAGATTTACGTACAAAGAAACTGGGTTGTTTTCCTCTGCTGCCATTCATCCATTTTTAATAATTTTAGAAACAGTAACTACTACAATATGTTTAATTTAAAGAAAAGAGTGGCCATGGGTTTTTTCCCTTTTTGGCATAGTTGAATGAAAGATTTTCATATTTCTAGCTTTCAGTCATGTTTTCCCTATTGCTTTACATAGAGGGAAATGTATATTGATGATGAAAGGTTTCTTCATGCTGTCACAACTCAGAGAAATGTATAACTGATCATAAATGCCTTCTATTAATGATATCATCATTCAAGCCATACAAAACTGTCAACTGTCCTGTGGCCTGAAAAGCACCACATTTTAGTTTTAGTTTTAATTATTGTTGGTTATTTGAATTAAATCATTTAATGCACCAAAATGCATTATTCACCTAAACCTGCAGCCCTGTTTTGTAGAGAAGCCAGGCATCCCCAGAAATTATGTTCATATTGGACAATTCTGTACCTCACGGTTTACATCCAATGCCAATGTTCAGTGCCAATGCAGGAAGTAGTGGGTCGTTTATGCAGACTGTAGTGAGACTGCAGTTTATGTCCCATCGTAGACTTTCTTGATCTTTCCCTAACCTTAATCAAAGTGTGTTATTTGCCAGACCCTAACCATAAGTGTAGTTAATTTGCCATAACCATGATTTCTCCCCTACCCTTAACCATACTGTACTTGCCAAGCGCAAATATTGTAGAAATTATTTAAAAAACATTATCCATAAGAGTAAGCCTGGGTTTCACAGAATCGACCAATGTCAGACCAGTGTTGTCTGGCAAAAGGGTTGTTAGAGGGGCCCTTGTGTAGCTAGTGTAAATATAGCTTTAACTCTTTTAATATTTTAGTTTATATGGTGCTTACATGGTACATATTCAACAATAATAATGTTGTGTTTAATCAAATTACTACAACTATCTGGGGCCAGGCAATAGTATCTTGTCTCTGGGAGTGTATTGAAGCAGCCTTGCGCAGTCTGCTCTGTGCGCTGTACTGGATTGGAACTTGGAGGTGAAAATTTACAGAAACAATGCACAGGTTGGAATCAATAGTGGCCCAACAGCAAAGTTTTGCCCCACGGCCCCCTAAGAGGTTAATCCTGCTGTGCATTATGTTCTATGTTATGTTAAGTGTTGTATCCTATAGTTTTACGTCGTACAGTGTTTTATAACGTAGTGTGCTGTATCTGACTGCGTCATGTTGTGGTGCATCAGCATAAATTAACACAATCATACCGAGCCGTTGACTTGCTCAGAGATATAAATCTGCTTTATGAATGTGATATAAATCTGCACACACACACACAGAGTGAGATCAGAGTGCTTGTGAGCTTGCAGGCAGGGTATCATAGTGAAGTGATTTAAGGAAAGCCTCATCTTAACTAGAGCTCCCATTTGTTATTCCTACAGTGTTGGACAGACAATCGATATCTGTAGCGCAGATCTGCGACAACTGCTGATTGTCTTAGTGGACTCTCACAGCTAAATGAGATTTACTTCATTATACTGCTTTATCTAATTGTAGCAGCGCCAGTACGGAACCACAAAATAGCCCCTGGAGAAATCAGACTGGCCACTGGACCTGTGGTCACAAAGTATGTTTCCAATTCATTTCTAAGAGACCAATTCCAGCAACTGTCAATTTACAACAGCACCATAGAAGCTGGCCAATTACTCTGAAGGGGAATAATATCTGTAACATACTGTCTGTGTATCTCACAAATCAATTGACTGGCTTAAATTGAGTTTCTTGAGATGTCTTCAGAGCTTTTTCATCAAAGACAAAAAAGTTATGTAGCTAAAGGGCCCCGGACACCTGGCTTCCACTGTATGCCATCTGAGCAAATCACAAACATAACATTAAGAATTGTTAATGAGTGGATGTGAACACTGATTGTTGTAGGTTAAGGCTCAGATCAATTCCTGCATTGATCTGCCTCTAATCACGCTACACACACACATTAGACATGCAAACAGACTGACAGATTAGCCGAGTGGCTTAGAGAAGCACATAGCAGCCATGTTGAGAATGATCCACTCACCCAGCCCCTCCACAGAAGCTGAAGCATGTCTGAGGAGGCGCCTGGAGACAAACACCACACTGTTACAGGACTATACTTGTGTTTTTGCATGTTTCACCTTATTTACAGCACTTTTTGGACTGAAACTGAAATGTGTCCATAGTAGGCTTGTGCCAATTGGCGATCGGATCGTACATGGGTGACTGAAGGGCTGATCACCGATTGTTTTTTAACTGATTTTAACTAAGTTACTATAAGTACTAAGATGTTAGAAAAGTAATCTCTAGAATCTGTGCCCTACTATGCACTTTGAGATGTTTCTGGTGGAGCGGCATGTCCGCCCGCTGAGCCCTGTCAAGTGACGAGTGAATTTGAAATTCTTAATTACAAACCAGTAAGACATACGGTCTACCAGCTTTTCAAACTTTTGTTGTAGCTGATATCATTTGTAGCATCTTAAAATATGATCTTATTTGAGTAAATTTGAAGGCTTGTGTCATACAGACACGGCTGTTCCTCAAACAAATTCATGAGGTGATCCTCTCTTTCTCCGTCCAAAACTCAGTCATTTCGACCAGCTGACAGTATGTAACTGACTTGACCAGCTGACTTTGCTACGAGCTGATTGGCTGTTGAATCAGGTGACGTGCCTTATGCTCTAAATGGCGACTTGACAAGCTGAGTTGCAGCAGGCGATGCCATCAGCAAGCCTGAGTCGAGCTTTACCCTGCAACCTGAAATGGTTTCGTCTCTCACCACCCTCCACCACCATCTGCAATATCGAGTAACCACGATTGGACGATGTGAAAATAGAAACGATCGTCCAACCCTAGTCCACAGTAGTACTGAAACTTGTCAAGTACCAAAAGTTTGCATTGAGTTTCTGCTCAGATTCGTGATCTTGTTAGGATCAGATGGTTCTTTGATATCTTTATTTGAACATTGAACAACTCAGGTATTAGCATTACTTTTGTAAACTTTCACATCCCTAGCCCTACATGTTGTCAGTTTTATTAGTTATCTTACCTTATCACCTTGTTGTCTTTTCAAATCAGTGCACTTTCAACTGCATTACAATGCAACTACCAATTACTTTGTTAGTATTTTTTCTATTAATTGAGGAATCATTTTATCTATAATAAGACAAAAAATTGTACAAAATGTCCACAACAACCCAGAGTCCACGTTGATGTCATCAAATGTCTTGTTTTGTCCAACCAACAGTCCAAACCCCAAAGAGCTTCAGTTTACTGAGATCGAAAACACAGAAAAGCAGCAAATCCTACATTTGTGAAGCTGAAACCAGTGAATGTTTTTACATAAAATCTAGTACAGGTCCACATACCGAGTATAAAATGCAGGAAACATCATGGGCCAAACTGTAACCAGTTAATTTTGGACACTTTTCATTAATAAATGACTTAAACTAATCATTGTAGCACCATCGTTGAGCACATTTGTTACAGTCTGGTTTGTGAAACACCCGCATACTGTACACCAGCAAGTCTTCTTCCATTGCTGTGTTCTGCTTTTATTTATGCTTCAAACCCAAAACCAGTTAAAATTCGGCACACAAGACTGTCTAGTACCCATCAAAGAAAAAAGAAGGTTGGACGCAGGAGAGCAAAAGAGAGACAGAGAGAGAAAAGGCCAGGAAAATTAAAGAGGAGAGACAAAGACACACACAGACAGCCATAGGGGACTCTGGGATCTCAAAGCCAATGAGACAGTGAAGATCTCCACTTTTAGATCTGTGCCTGAGCAAACATGAGACTACTACCAATTATCACCTCCTGCACCTGCCAACACACACACACACACACACACACACACACACACACACGTAGCACGCCTTGTTCCTCCCCAGACTACCAGTGGGGCTCTCCTTTTCGGCAGAGCTGCTGGGTGTTAATGAACCCATCTCCTCCGTGTTAATGAAGCCATTCACAGCTCCACTCCCTCCTCCTGCTCCTCTGCTCCCCCTAAAATCCTCCATAACCATCCCCTGAATTTCTACATGGCCCTGGATAAAGAGCACCAATCTGTGGACCAAAAGGAGTTTCATGTGAAATAAACCTTTAATCCAGCTCAGGAATAGGCCTTTAGAGTTGCATTTTCCTCTGGGCTAGAGCCGCACCACAGCACACACCAAAGATATCCCTGAGGAGAACGCTTCAGGGAAATTTTTGAGGTAGAAACCTGAGATGTGTAGGCAGTCTGGTATCAGGTTACCTGATGCAAATAGTATGATGGCTGTGTGTTCATGCACTGAGTATGACCCTGGAGGAGTAAATGACACAAGTCTAGCTTCAGGAGGAAAAGGCTGAGACCCCAGAGTGTGACAGTACCTGAGATTTCCTTTAGGCAGTCCATGTTGAAGATGGGAGATATGGCCTGAAATCCTTTTCACGATTAGCTGTCATGTAGCTCAGAAGTAGATAGAATAGATAAAACAACAACTTTTTAAATACATTTTACGTTCAATGCCAACGTTTTTCAAAATTCTCACTTTCTATGATATCTATGCTTGGTAACGACAATATGGTTAAGGTTGGTATGTATGCAGTAGAAGACTGTCACCAGAACCCAGCAAGGGAAACCATGATGAAGGAGCTGAGGGCCTTACAATTTAACAAATAATTTATAGTCTAGTGGTGGGCAGCATGGATAAACTATTCTGTCATGTTATTTTATTTTTTATTTTTGACATATTAATATATTAAATTAGATCATGGTATATTGTAGATCACTTTAGGAACTGTTTCTAAATAAAATGACAAGATTTAAATGTCTGTTTTTATATAGAAACATTTCCCTGACCTCGCAGTATATGTCATCAGTGAAAAGCACCCTTTGCTGAAGACATGCACTTGTACAGTGGTTTCCAACCTGGGGGTCACCTGCAAGGGAGGGGTCAAGATAAATGTCAGGGTAAAAAAAAAAAAACAATTTCTGCAACACAAAATGATGCTTCTTTTTTCAGACTGCTTGCTTTGGTTTCTTTTGAATCACTACAACATTGGACTTTCTCAATCCTCTACAAATGATTGAAAGAATCAGTAAATCAGTCCAAGGAGGAAAAGTGACATGGAAAGCTTATTCTTGCAACCTGTGCTGAGGGGCAGCAAGTTGACGTTGCTTCCTTTAAAACAGGTCACAAGCCAATAAGGTTGGAAACCGCTGCATCAGTGTGACTTGCTGACAACCGGAAACACAATCATCTGAATATGCAACGTAAGAAACCACCCCAAGTGCTGGCAGTGTGCACCGGTGACACCGTACGCCACACATTCATCAGTGCCTCCTATCCTTCGAGCAGTTTAGGAATCTAAAGGAAGTCCATTCACACAAGTATGCACTGTGGCAGGTATTACTGAGCATGCCAAAATGTCCAAGGAAGAAGACCAACACCAGACATAACAACAGAGAGCAGGAAGACTCACAAATAGTAAGCCATGAATATAGCCTCAGGCACCATCTACCATCATCTCTCCACCTCCCTGTACTGCAAACTGTACTGCCATGTTTCCATTGGAGGCTATTTCTATGTTTACAGTTATAGTTTGGCTTTAATGGCAGGTTGTACTGTATAGCTACACTTGAGACTGTAAACATTTGAGTGAGTGCCTGTAAGTAATTGTGACAGAAAGATTAGAGAGTCAGCATGTTGCTGTGTTTGTCTGTATGTGAGGAGAAGACTAAACTCTGAACGACTATAGACACACACAGCTAATCCTCATAGGACAGCTGTCTCCCTGTCCTGATTGATCTGACACACACACACACACATACACACAATCTTCACACAAACAATGTGGGTGTGGGCTGTTTCCAGCCATATAGCACACAGATGGATTATGGACGTAATGAATGCTGGCTTTGAAATTGCATCATCTTAAAATCAACAGCCTCCTCCTCCTCACACACAATCTCATAATCCTCCCTGAGCCAAGCCTTCCCCCAGAGATAGGACCACACCCCACTGCTCTGGACACTGGGACAAAATGTTTGGGTATTTGATACTTTGTGCAGCACTAAAACCTCTACCAGCAAGAATCCCATGTCAAAACAAAGCATCACATCAAATCAAAGCAATGCAATGTGTTTGCTTCAGCTTCCAGGGTAGATTAGAAGTCTCTATTGCTGTTTTGGGTTGGCAGAAGCAGTGGATCTGACACAGCATAACTAGAACACTGACAGTATTGATTTTACAACAGGTAGGGCAGGCGCCATGTCGACCAATATGATGGAGGTGAAAACAGGACTGTCTGATACTGAGTGTTAGTAACAAGCATTGGCAGCTCACACACAGAAACACTGCTGTGGCCTTCCAAACTGTAACTCAGCCTGAACTGAGCTCAGGGAAGGTTTAAAGGAGGAAAAACTGGAGAAACATAATGAGGGGAAAGCCGCACGATTATGTGGTGTGAATCAAACACACAGCCACCCACATACTGTCCCACCCACTACACACACACACACACAGTGAAACAGCCTGGGCCTGGCTGGGAGTGTGTTTTGGTGGAGAGTCGGGAGAAGCTGTCGACCCAGATTAAAGAAAGACCTTAATGAGCTGAACTCTGACCCACCAGATTCCAGAGATTAGTTTTATAACATCTTAGTTCTGAGAGTAAGTTCAAATCGCCTTCATATTGACATAGGAAAAAACAATCAGCGATCATCCCTTCAATCACCGATATACGATTCAATCGCCAATCGGCACTGGCCTAGAAGCCACCGTCAGGATAACTGGAGGTGTTGGCCCCTGTGTAACAGTAAAGGCTCATAGACATGTTAGAGCTCATTTAGAAACAGTGCATACATGACATAGGTTGACCACCAGAGAGCACTGATCAGTTTAGTTATTCGCTGTAAAATGTTCCTCTCAGTACATTTGGGTAATTGGGTAATAAGCAAATTGAAGCAATCTTTAACAAAAATGTTTATTTATGTTAAAAAGCAAATATCAGCTGATTTATCATTATCAGACTGTTTAAACTGTAAAATATCAATAACACTATCTGCCTCCAAAATCAGCTCAGTTAGGAGGAGGAGAAAGTCAGGAGAAAAATCAGGAGTATCAGTTCAATCATATTTATCGAACAAAGTTTAATGTGGCTTCAGGAGCTTGAAGTAAAAAGCAGAATGAATATTATATTATACATGGTTATAATGATATATTTTATTTAGCAATGTTTCAACATAAATACTTTCACAATACATATACTTTTGTTGAATTGAAAGCTCCAGAACAAGCAAGTAAATGGCCCACTGCTGTTTCAAAATGAACTCAATGTTCGGTTCCATATGATGAGATGTCTTATCTTTCTTCAGTTCTGGAGTCTTTAACAGTAATAAAAACAGAGTGTCATTAGCAATAAACAATGTCCATCTTCAGATATCACTTCCTGTGTCCATATCTTGAAGGAGGTGGATTTGTCCCACTTATATCCAGTGTATACAGTGCGTGTGCGTGTGTGCTGACGTGTTTTCTGAGTCTAAGGCAGGACATCGACCAGGATGAAGGCAGCAGAGCCCTAATTGATCGTGACAGGCCTTACTGATTATATTACCCCACTATTAGACAGAAACACACTTACATACACTCAGTAGCACACACACACAGACAGACAGTGCACAGAGTTCTCTCGGGTTTACAAGGAAGCACACAATGCATTACATACACACATGGGTAAATGGTATTATGAGCCCGGACTCTGAGCGGGCTCAGACAGACAGAGTGGCTGTCAGTCAGAGACAGACCTGTCTGAATAAACACGTCACAAAGGACTGATGGAGGGTGTCTCTTACACACTACACTACATCCTGTCATACCACCAACTCATCATGACATTTAGGTTGCGTCCATTACTGCAGTCGACACCTTTATCATGTGTAATCTCAAGCACTACCAAAGCAGACGCTTGATACCTACTTTTGGAACTTGACAGTTTTCAATGCTTGGTGTTACGGACGAGAGCTGAAGCATTTATTCCATTCAGTCAATTAGTCAATCAACAGAAAATGAATGTGCACCAATTTTGTTAAGTGATTAGTCCTTGAAATCATTTTTCAAGCAAAAATAGTAAACGTATTCTGCTAACAGCAATGTTTTATATCATTGTAAGGTGAATAGCTTTGAGTGTAGCCTATACGTTAATGAACTTACAGTAGAACTTATAGTAGTACCTGATATAGACCATGAGAGGAGTAGAAAACTCTGGAAAAAGCTAGTAAGTGGGGAGTTAAAGGTTATTTTGTAAAACTGAACAGCTTAGAGTTTTTAGACTGTTGGTCTGACAAAACGAGACATCTGAAGACGCTTTGGGCTTTGGGAAACTGTGATGAACATTTTATTACTATTCTGACATTTTATTGACGAACCAATCAATTTATTGAGAAAATAATGGGTAGATTAGCCGATAATGAAAATAATTGCTAATTGTGCTGGTATGAAAACGTACTGAGGTTTATTATCCAGCTCAAACTGTTTGACATTGTATCTGTATTTATTCTGATCCAGAACCATTACCCAGACTAGGTATGTCCCAAGCCAAGCCCCAGGATTGGAATCACGGCCACTCCAGACATTTTTGGGGGGATCGGTGTGGGCTATGTGAAGCCTGATCTGTTGCAGTCCTGTGTGTTTGCTCCAGGTACGCCAGCTGTCAAAAACACCCCATCACACACCTTAATAGAATGGAACAGTGCTGTAAGCGCGTCAACAAAAGCTAAACCACAGAGCACTTCAAATAAATCCACAGCAGTTGACAGTTTTAGTTAGTAACATGACAGGGTGCTGCAGTTTAACTCAGGAGTTTGTTCCTTCGGTGGCTGTCAAAAGGCTGTAGAGCTACAACTAGCAACTATTTTCATTACTGAGAAATCTGTTGATTATTTAATGATTATATTCAAATACTCGATTAATTATTTGGTCTATAAAATGAAAAATGCCCATCACAATATTCTGAGCCAGAAGTGATCAAAATGGGTTTTTTTCTGACCAAAACAAGATATTCCATTTACAGATGTCTTAAACAGAGCAAAGCAGACAATGTTGTGTTTCATTTATTGTCCAAGTCATTTTTCATGCAAAAAAGAAGAAAAAGATTAATTTTCCGTTAATCACCTAATAGATAAATCGAGAAATGCTTTCAGCTTTAAAAGGCAGACACAATAAATATATTATAGGACAACAAGCAAAGAACCACTGTGACACTGGCTATATTTTCTTAATGCAGAGCTCATTACCTGCCATCAAAAATATGAAAATTTAAATAAATAAAAACACAATTTAAAACTACACATGATTTATCTGCATATAGATTGGGGGCAAAAAAAACAAAAACATGTACATGGTGGCAGTATAAACCTTTTCATTCTGTGAGGTTTTTGTCTGGAGCAACAGTTATTCTGACTAACTTGTGTTTTGTTAGCTACAGCCTAATAAATACCTGCTCTTCCTCTAGCAACCTAGTCAGGGAAACCGGAGTGAGATAACTGCTGCTGGGCATCATCTGACATTTCAGGTGTGGAGATGTAACGTAGCAGAACTGTAAACAACAGCGGGTGGTGATGGGGAGTGTTGGCAGAGGCAGTGAAGCATTGAGGAGTGTGTGTTTCCTCACTGCCAGCGTATTCTACGCAGAAGGATCAGCCATAGTTTTCCAGTTCTTGGCCATACAGTAGACACAGTGGTGCCACACAATCATTTACACAGGACTCTAATAATGGTCCTGTTTTATAAATGATTGCATAAAAATACTGGTTATTCATTGGCTGGCAGGTGCCCATCAAAAGACAGATTCAACAGACTGGCTCTCTTAGTAAATCAGTAAAGTGCAGGTAACCTTTTGGCTGCATCTAACGTCTGCTCAGAATTTTATTTTTTACTCAGTGAGGTGCGATTAAAAGCTACAGAAAAAGCTAGAAAGTGGATCTTGAATTAAGATTTTCTTGTACTTTTTTGAACTACCGTTTCCGAGGTGAATGAACTTTCACGAGTCTTCCTTGGTTTTCTTTGGCAAGTGGCCATTGTTTAAGCATGAAACTACAGTCTGAAAGAGAAACTAATAAACAGAGGAAGCGCCACTCTGCTTTGGGTCACCGTGTTGAAAGTTGACTGCAGTAACGTTAACACTGAGGTCAGTGAAAGCAACATTTTCCAGAGTTACATGCAGAGCATAGACTCTTCTTTCAGTTTAGTGTGGTTACTTTCTTTTTTTCACATGAAGCTCTTAATCACGACATACTCTCAGGGTTTCATTGTGCAAATAAGACGATCATTTTTGGACAAACAGAAAACTTGAGTGTTATCATCACATACGATCACAGTCCCAAGCCAAAAGCCTCCTGTCTTTCTGGTTGCACTGCATAAACAGATCACCAGTCTTCCGGAATAAGATAAGACAGACGCCATTGATTTCTGTGCATGCTTTTAGTCTTCTAATACATCACTGCACTGTTCCAGACTGCATGATCACACTGACTCCTGTGAGCTCCTGTACCTGGTGTCAACTTCACTGTACAGCTATGCAAGAGCATTTACAGATGAACAAGTTGCTACACTGGAAGAGTATGTTTTTATCAGGGAATATACTTTAGATCTGACTGGCCATGTCTGTAGGAGGCCACAGTACTCAAAGTTAGGCCTCTGATGGATGGGATCATGGTGGACCTGATCTTTAAATGTGCAAAACTGGGTTTCTCTGTAATCTCATCTATCATCCAGGGAAGCTTCGGTCACCTGAAATATTTGTTGCTGAAAGATGACTGGGGAAACCTGCAGTCATCTACAGTGTTTCAACAGGAAACAAGAAATAAGAATCCCTGTGGATGTTTTTACTACACATACATGACAATAGGGTTAGGATATATGGTGTTATATGCTATGAGGCTATCTAAATTGTTAACCATCAGAAATGTTGCTACACTCTTTATACAATGGTAGCTCTCCCTCTAACATGTCTGGGTGTATTAGACCAGTGTTGCAATCTTGCATATCCATGAGCAGGACTGTTTGTGGTGGTTTTCATAGTTATAGTTAAATAAAACCAAAGTTTGTTTTTGTTCCGAAGCAGTCATGCTGACATGCTCACAGTGACAATGGTTAGCATTGTCACTGTGAGCATGTCAGCATGCTGATGCTAGGCAGGGTTACCATGTTTACCATCTTGGTTTGGTGTGTTAGCATGCTCACATTTGCTAATTATTACTAAACACAAAGTCCAGCTGAGGCTGACGGGAATGTCATTAGTTTTAAACCAAAGTATTGGACAATTTGAAATATTGACCTGATGATGGCACTAGATTACAGTTCATCCTGAGGGGAACATGAATATCTGTCCTAAATTTCATGACAATTCATCCAACAGTTGTTGACAAATTTCACTGTGAACCAAAAATGTCAACCAGCTGGTGGCGCTAGAGGAAAAGTCAGGGGATCAACAAAGTCTGTGGGATCATCTGGGAACCATGGATGTCTGTATATATGCCTGTATACTTGTATACTGTATAATGTTATGTCAATCCATCCATTTGGGGGTGTGATATTTCACTGGAAATATACTGAAATATTGTCAAGTGAACAGGTCAAGTAAAGCTTCTGGCCTGCTAGGAAAGTAAGGAAATCAATAAAGTCAGAAGGATTTTCACAGTGAACAGTGAATGTCAGTCCCAGTCTATCACTGGATAAATGAATTGATAACTTTGACATGCTGATGATGCTAGAAGAGGAGTCTGAGGATCTACAAAGTCTTTAGAATTCCTCCTCTGGGGACCATGAATGTTTGCACAGCATTTCATGACAATCCATACGATAGTTGTCAATATATTTTCAGACCAAAGTGATGGAGCAACAAACAGCGCCATCCTAAAAACTGATGACCAGTTACCCTTCATGGCAGTATTTCTACACTACATTAATTGATATTGCATATACTGTACTGCCGTTTGCTATATTAATTCAGAAAAGACACCAATCAGGTCATCAGTCAGTGACACTGTTCTGGATTTATACTATAATCCTATAATTCCATTCAATAAGATGTGGGAAAGTGCGTGTTTTCTGCAAATATAGAACCTCAAATAGCAGATGAAAAACACTTTCTCTTCATACTAACATTGCGGTACCCACACAACCCTGAGCTCATACACTCACTCAAACACACACACACACACACACACACACACACTCATTAGTCAGATGGTCAGGCATGCAGCCATCATTCATTTAACTGAAACTGGCTGAGAGACAGAGATGGAGAGGGAGATGGGAGGGAAGCAGAGAAAGACAAATGGGGGGACAGGATTTAGTGGAACATGAACAACCACAATTGGAAGAGCACCCGTGGGAGTACACACATTCCAGCCATATCTGTGGAGCTGAGAGTGGCACTGCCTGGGTTTTGTCAGTTCAACATACAGACGTTATAATGAGAACCAGACCCGGAATCTCCTCCTCCACACACACAAATACAGTACATAAAGACACACAAAGCAAGTTCTGTAGAAAGTGGGCCTCTTTCTGTCTGCACTGTGTGGTTAGTCTGTGGTCCATAACTGCCTCTAGCTGGCTTTACAGAATTATATGTGAGTTATGATGAATAGAATTAGAAAAGCAGAGTAAAAATACAGATCTGGTTTCCTCAACATCAGCAAAAATGGTTTACAACTTGAGAGAAAAGACTGAGGAAATCTGTTAATGCATGGTGTTTGTTAAACAGATTATGACACAGACATGGTTTAGTCTCATGGGGAAAAAGTTAAAGATGTCTGTAAAATATATGACCTGCAGAAATGTCACATGTGCAGGGCTCCAAGTCTTCATGTCTCCACTGCGGTCATACAACAAATTGTATTATTATATTTGAATACCACCAGGGTTCTTCACCAGCTGAGCACTGACTTTGTCTGGTGCTGGACATGTAGTGTACAGTGGTTTCATCAAAGCTGAACACTCCAGGAAGCCCCAAAACTGAGCTAAAGAGGCCAACTGCAGAGTTTCACAGAACACGGAGTCATTTGATCCATTGTTAATGTAAAAATATTCATTAGTTCAGCTTTCAGCTTTGGCAACATCGATACTGATCAGCAGTAAGTGAGACTTCTACAAATTCCTTGCTGAAATATTTTCTGTAAGCATTTAAGTATTTAAGTTTTAAAATAGCAATGTGCAAATGTGCAAAAAAAGAATCAGCTACATTAATATAAGTGGTTGGAAGAAAGCAAACCAACCTGGGAGAACTAAAGTACCTGTTGAAGCATTACACGTACTTAAACCTGTGCATTTTTCTGCCTTTGGACGGTGCTTAATGCAACCTAGAGCAAGTTAGGCAGGAAATGATCTGAATTGGCTACTCTCAGCAGAGGACAGTGCTTTATGGCACACACACTTGAAGGGGTGTTGTACTAAAGGTGTGTTTAGACTGACTGTGAGGCAAATGTTCACCTTGCATTATTCCCTCCAATTTGACTGCTGTGCTGTTTTGCAGTCCGTGTTGATTCGTCTCTAACAGCGAGAATACCAGCTGTACAGATGTTAGCTGTAGTAACGTATGCACAGACTCACTGTGTTTGTGTGTGTGTGTGTGTGGAGTTTGTGTTCAGCTTCTGACTGATCTCAAGTTCTTCTTCTTTTTTCTGGTCTCCATACATTCATGGAGACAGGCCATGGAGATTTTTCACTCCAGTTGAAACCTTACCAACTCCAGCCACTCAGTCTGAACACACCTTCACACCCAGCTTTCACGGAGTTTTCTCAAGGCAGATGGCAAAATGACTTCCAACAGATTTATCCTGTGGGCAGAAGTAACGTGCTTTATGAGAAGGTTCATTTGGTCTCATTTATTCATGGTAACTTCTTCACAGTTCATTTGAACATTATGCACAGCTAACACTCATCCAGCTATACCACATGCACATCCTGCTTCACTGACTGACTGACCTCTCATTACATGAGGTCAATCTCTCACCCCCATCACATGTGAATGACTTAAAACAGCGAAGTGATGAGCATAAAACAAGATCAAGGGTGGCTGTGTTCCTTTCAGATTGGGATGTCAGTAATTCCTGGCTGATAGCTTGTAATTACAACCATCCCAGTGATAACATTTACATTTTTTGTAACCTTTTTTTTAATATAAAAACAGCTATGCAATGTTATCTTTCAGTTTCAGATTTGTATGGTTAGCTAATTATAACAGGAGTTCTGGTACAACCCTGTCTTTGTTCATACAACAAATAAGCATTTTAAAGTATACGTTTATTTTAGATACAGTGTGGATTAAACCTTCTATGACAAGTTCCAGGGTCCCTGTGGAGGTTCTGACCTCCAGTAGAACCATGGAGCAGCATTTCTGCCAACAGTTTCACATTATTCCAGTGATTGACAAGTGGTGGTAATGCACAAAGATATGCAGAAATGTGCCAACAAAGGCAGTGAAGAAGAAGCCTGCTGGCTAGTAAACATGGATGCAGGTTTCAAAATCCCCCCCCCCCAAAAAAAAGAATCAAGGAAGGAAATGCACTCAACACGTTTGTTAGACCTCAAGGAAAACACAATTGCTTTTGCTCAGACCTAAGCAGCTCATTATTTTTAATTAGCTGCACCCTTTCAATATAGCTAACATATTCACATGGTCTTTTTGCCAACCCGTCGTGCTGTACCACACCACCATGATACTAGGGGCCACTGTGGAAAATAACCCTTACCTGCACTTACGAGATGACCCGCTAAGCCTGAGACAAGAACAACAGAAAGGACATGTTGAGACCGACCTCGAGACCAAGACCGGACGCATGTACTTCAGCTGGTTTGTATGAAACAAATCTGTTCAAACTGTTAAATGTCAAGGCAAGGCAATCTTTACACAGGATATATCTGCAAAATGTTCCTATATATCTGCTCCTGGCAATTAACGTAGGATTAACATTTTTATGGTTATGTTTAGGCAACTAAAAGCAGTAATTTAAGATGGTGGTCTTGGTAAACAATTTAAAAATAACTTTGATATTTACGTGTAGTTACAGGGTTACAGTATATAAAGAGCATGTTAAGAGTGATGTAGTGTGCAGTGTGCCACTAAGTTGGTGTCATATCTGGACCATGGTTTGTACTTGGAATTGTCTCAACTCAAAGGGCTGTTCAGTAACATTTAAAGAAAACATGAAGGCTACATGACCTCGAGTTCATGCCCCTCCCTAGCTCCACTACAGCCTTGGTGCTTTTTAAACACCCACCACCACTTACATCCCTCTCACATGCAGAGTAAGTGTGGACATGAAGTTGTGTCATACTGTTTATGGTCATATGTTTCTGGTCACTTACTGTAGGTGTTTTCTATTGATGATGATGATGATGATGGGAGAGGACAGATTGGTTTTAGCCAGTGAGGACACAAATGAGCCCCTGATTAGCTGTGACAGAAAGCGCCCTCCTCCCTCCTCACTGACCACTGGCAGTGAAATAAATGGCAGCTGCTCCTGATTGGTGCTGACAGAAGCCTCCCACCTCCCTTTCAGCAGTCCTCTTTACTATGTTTAAAAATTGAACTGAGTCTCTGATCCAGAGGCATGTCCAGTGAGTGCTTCTTAGATCACCTGATATGGAAAAAAATTGTGCGCTAAACTTGATGCAAGATGCACCGTCCACCCAGAGCCTGGTTCTGGTTCTGCTCGAGGTTTCTGCCTGTTAAAAGGGAGTTTTTCCTTGCCACTGTCTCCTAGTGCTGCTCATGGTGGGAATTGTTGGGTCTCTGTAAATACAAAGAGTCGGTCTAGACCTGCTCTATATGGAAAAAGTGCCCTGAGATAACTTTGTTATGATATGGCGCTATATAAATAAAACTGAATTGAATTGAATAACACCTGAAAGTAGGCAAAACATATTACAGACAGCTCCATGATGTATCATTATTCATTACTAAAGGATTCATTTGAAAGAGAGCTGCAATGGAAGAAAAGCAATCTGCTACAGCTTTTGATGTGTACAATGAAGGTTCTGCTATCCTTAGGCCCTTGCCACTAGTGGGACAAACAATATACACACACACACACACACATATATACAGTATATATATACTGTATAACCTTTATTTAATCTGGAAATTTCATTAAGATCAAAATATTTGTGGCAAGACAGAAATTAGTAAAGCAGAGAGATGTTTTTAAAGGTAGACTGTAATCTCATGCCTCTGTACCTGATGAAATGTTGTACTCTTTCCAAATGAATTAAAGTTTGTGTTGGGAGCATTCTACAGCGGTGTGAGCTCATGTGAAACAGATTTCAGGTTTCTATATTTTGGACAGAAAAATTGTGCATGTGTTTTACACACTTACTGAGTATATACACTCTATATACTATAAGACTGTATCATCTGAATGGAAAAATAATATTATAGGTTTGTTGTATACAGTCTAAACAATATTATTACTTTTACACAGAACCCTAAACTTTGACCTGATGGTGGTGCTAGAGGAAAGGTCTCAGGCTCATTAAAACCAAATGTCTTCATCACACTGGGAGCATGGATGTGCTCAGCAAAATTAACTGCAATCAGCCTGTTACCTTCAGAACAAAGTTGACACACAGAGTGGTGCTCACCAAAAACAGTAGAATTCAACCTCTGGGGAGCAGAAAAATCACTTTCATCATCACCCTGGCTGGCAGGAGAGTTGGGCAATATAACGGTATAAAGATTTATACTATTTCTACTGAGGCTGCTATCCCTGTAATATATTTTAGGCCATTGCAGGCAATGTCACAAATCAGTTTTATGACATTTGATTTACAGCATGAATGTGATGAAGCACCTTTCTCTCAGATACTTCACTGCATTAGCAAAGGGCAGATATTCCAATCTGGTTATTTTATCTATAAATCAAGTGAATTTCCAGAACATTTACTGTTTCAAAGTCAGAATTTCTCCATGCTGCCACCTAATTGGTGGGCTAGTTGTTAAGATATTTGGATGTGAACGTGCTGCTGATGTAGTGAACAAAGTGATGGACAGGAGAACTGGCATCCTTAAAATAAAATGAATCATGAACATTGGAGTGGTACAAATTGAGTATTTTCTACTACAAAATTGAAGTAACAAACTCTACATTACATTCAGGAGTGAAAACATATATATATATATATATATATATATATATAGAGAGAGAGAGAGAGAGAGAGAGAGAGCAATGAACAGCCCATCTCTAAGACGTTAACAAGCCCCTAAGAGACAAAACAATGGAAAGAGCAGGAATCAACTGAGAAAAAAAGAAGAAAAAAGAAGAGTGGGACTGATTCAGATAGAGAGAGAGGGAAAGAGTGAGAGAGCTCTCATTCTGTTTCTCGGCCGCCCTTCCCGAATGCGACTGCGAGGGGAGACAGTGATATATGAGACTAGAATAAAGTAGGGCAACCCCCTGCATGACAAGAGAAGAGACAGAAACGGGAAAAGGGAGAGAGACGAAAAGGAGAGGGGGATTTAGAGTGAGGATGCAGGGAGATGAATGTGCTCAGTGTCTGCTGGCTGCTGGGATGGGGGTTTCCATGGCTGTGTGTGGCAGCGCTGACCAGCAGCCGGCTGCATGAGACCGTATCGCTGACTAACACTTACTGCCTTAATAGGAAGGATGGATGGATGGGAAAATGAGAAGGTCAGAGCAGTCAGCCCTGCCGCGCTCCACAGGAAGTACAGGATAGCCACTGACCTCAGCCTGACTCTTTCACACACACACACACACACACACACACACACACACACACACACACACACACAGATACTGTACACACGTAAACACAGCATAATCAAGCAATGGAGCTCAAATGTACACACACACACACACACACACACACAAGTATACATGGAGAAGAAAACACAAACACTGCAGTGATAAACACATGAAGACACACACACATATATACCCAAGATGACAAAAAGGAAGAGGGCCCACACAAACACCTAAAAAAAAAACTAACACATCTATTTCTCCACAGACAGTCATTGCACACACACACACACACACACACACACGAGCACAGAGGGGCTGTCCTCTGACTAAACACTGGCCTGGCAGCAGCTGAACCAACTTTCCATTCCAGATTATTTTGGTTTCTTTCCACAGCATGAATGTGAAGTTTCCACAGAAACAGAAACCTGACTCAGCCACGGCTGCTTTTAGACACTTTCCTGTAAGTGTTGAATGATTAGAATTCATTTTTTCTGCTTAGTTTTGTTCACAGGACAATGTTAGCTTTAATGCTAATCTTATATCGGTCGATACCACTGGAACCTATTCACTTTAACAGTAGGGCTGGGCGTCATAAGTGAGTTTTGGTACTGATACTGATATTTCCGTATTTATTTCAGTACTTAGCATATTTATATTTTTTTTCAAAGCTAAACACAAGCAGCTGTACAAAAAGCTGGCTAAATAAAATACTGTTTAAATTTGTCAAAATTTGGACTTAAATCAGGAACTTTCTGCAAACTGTGTACAGATACATCAGTCGGTATCAAAAAAATACTGCAGTTCCATACACAGCCCTCATTTCTTGATGTTATTTGTAATTATCCAAAGTCCCAGGCTTATCCCTAGAATCAGGATTGGGCCCCATTCTGGGAATTTTTGGATCATGATGGGCTATTTAAAACCTTATCTGTTTCCAGGTCAACAGTTTGTTAAAAGACTCACATAGATAGAGGACAAAACAATCAGAAAAGCCCAAACACAGAAAACAGACTGTATCATATAACCTTCAATGCTACTTCCTGTTTCCTCCGACTGCCCCTGCTGCTGATCTCCACCTCTAACCTCCTCTCCTTCACAACCCACCGCCCAGTCACTCTGTCTGTCTGTTTAAAGTGATGTCTCTCCCCTCCATCCTCTTTTTAATAATTCAGTCTTCCTCTGCTCCAATTAAATAATTAACAGCGCCCAGAGCCATCCGATTGTAACCCAGCAAAGACACACGGCACTGGTCCGGCTCAGTGAGTCCCTCACATCCTGCTACAAACAGACAAAGCATCTAAATACATTATCCAATCTCACTGATTTTGTGTCATTATGGAGAGAAAAAGACAATCCTATTTAAAACATCTGAAACATATCTCACACAAAAAAACATAAAATAAGAACAAAAAGCTAGTTTTGTGAACTTTGTCACTCATTTCTGATAGCCTGGCATCTTTCCATTAGAATCGAGCAAAGTTTGGGCCAATGTGTTAACACTGATCTAAATCACTTAGCTACATGTAGCCATAGACAATGCTAATTTAGCATGTTCTCAACCTTTTTCTTGTCTAAGAAAGTTCAGTTCATCACTTAACATTCATTAGCAAACAATCTAACTCAAATGAGCTGACTATAGCTAGTTTCAAAGCTAAAGTTCAACTTTAGTCTGTCATTGTAATTATAAACGACACACAGCTGTTTCCACTGTTTGCCAGTTCAATCCTGCATTAGGAAGTGTTCTCCATGTTATCATGGTGCATACTGGCATTGGCACATAGTGTACATTGTTAGAGATTATCCTCATTCTCTGTGTTCCAGTTTTTGGAACTTCATGTTTTTGGCCTCATATGGGTGAAATAACAGTTTCATTTGAAGAGGTTTGGAAATTTTAATGGTGAATTAGGGCGATATCATGGTATAAACCGTGCAACGGTAGAAATGTTTCCACCAGTAGAGATTTTGAAATACCGTTTCCACTGCGGGAGCTATCCCTTAGTGCAGGGGTGTCAAACTCATTTTCATCCCGGGCCACATCAGCAGTATGGTTGCCCTCAAAGGGCCGGTTGTAAATGAAAGACTATATAAATGTATATATCTATTTGTTATCATATTGCCTCTGCATTCAATGTATTATTGGTTTTTAGTAAATACTTAATAATTAAAAACTAGCTCTGAAAGCAGAAGTGTCACGTTGGGGAGCAGGTGAAGGAAGGACCCAAGTGGAAGGACTTTGATGATCGGGCGATTTCTTCAGCCACAATATAGCTGGCTTTCATTGCTGCATCATTTTTGCTGTAACTTTCGCGAACATATTCTGTTGAGACCACAGGCTGACTTTTAATTCTTGGACTTTCTGTTGCTTTTCTTGGTGGCTAAGGTCAGCATACTTGGCTCCGTGTTTGGTGTCAAAGTGCCCGTAAATTGTACTCCTTTGGCACTGATACTGCCTCGTTACAAAGAAGATATACCGGCTTGTCTCCATTAAGCACAAACATGTATTCGCTTTCCCATCTCTCATTAAATTGCCTTCCCTCTGCATCAACTTTCCTTTTCTTGGACATTTTGCTAGGCTGCTACTATTAACGTTACTAGCTACGCTGGAAGCGGCTAAATATGATATTGAGACACTATCTAGTGTATACTGACATCTAGCGGCTAGATGCTTTCAGTGCGTGGATAACAAAATCGGGATGCATTCTCGGACATGTAGTTTATGGACACGGTACTTCCGTAACACAACATAGAATTGTATTACGCAAATTATATTCTTTGCATTAAGTACCGGGCCAGATTCAGCCTGGGGGCCTTGAGTTTGACACATGTGCCTTAGTGTCTCTGCAGTATATTTGGGGCAGGCTATCTAGCAAATCAGGGCTGGATTCTCACGTGATCTTACGAATCCAGCTGCTTTGCAAGGTAAAGTGATTCACGTTCTAAGCTGGTTTGCAGAAGAAGAGAGTGACAGGAAAACATGGAGGAGGAGGAGAGTGCAATTGTGAATACACAGCATGAAGTACGGTGTGGTTATTTTAAACCATTTCCCAACTGAATTCACAGAACAATCACTGTATCGTGATATATACAAGAGGAAGTCAGAATGGTGGAGAGACAATGACCAACAACACACCTTCCCAGTAGCCTGGCTGCACATGATGTAGCAATTAGTATTTGTTACTCTGTATACACAACATGGCCTTGTAATTTGTTTCCTAACCCCCTTCACCTACACACACACATACACACACACACACACCACACCATCAGCACAGACACACACACTGAAACACTCTCTCTCTTTGTTTCCCAGCTGCTCTGTCAGCTTCAGTCACTGTTACCTTGTTACACTTCACAGAGCCCATACAAGTCCACTGAAGCACACAAACATGTGATCACACACTCACACACAGACACACACACGCATACACACACACACACACACACACACACACACACACACACACACTCTCAGCACAGAGTTATTGCAGGGTGCCTGGAACTTCAGTGTGGCTAGACAGAGCCTCAGCTCTGTTTCACACATTCCTTCATAATAAAATCACAAAAACTGATTTCAGGTCAGCCAAGGAAAGCCACTTTCTTACCTTTATTTCTCTCCATATTAAAACCCTGCTTCCTATTCATCCACTTTCACATGTTCACTGGGAGCTGCCCAGTACAACCACAGGTGTCTCTGTTAAACTGGACAGCATCTCAGCAGTAGATGTTGAGGGCTTCAAACAACCAGCCTTCCAGCCCAAAGCCCCTGACCCCAGCCTCATCAGAGCCCAGTGAAGCAGCACTCTCTGTGCTTCAGCTTGGTGCTGCAGCCAGTCGAGTAACACAGTAACAGTGACATGCTAATTTAGAGCCAGCAAAGGGTCCGGGCACTTCCTGTTCTCCCAGTGCAGACACATTTAGACGCAAGGCCAGTCCAAACCAGCATGGTCACCAGTGAGAAAGACCCTCAGCAGAGCTCACAGACTCCGCCTTCTCACCCTATCTACACATGCACACTCTTATTGATCAGCCTGCTGCCACTAATGATACTGATCAAACCCAACCTCTCTGACACACACAGCACAACAAAAATATCATGCTGATTGATCCTGGTTCGGCAGGCCTCCTAACCCATGTTAACATATTACTGCAGACTCCAGGTTGACATATATGGGTTAAAACTTTTAGAATTGAAGAAGAAAGGCAGTATATTCTTGATTTTACGCCGACTCCAAAAATACTTGCAATAATACTGTCTTACAGCCAGACGATGTAATATTTTATTTCTTCAGACTGACATTGTTCTGTCCATTCACGCTGCTTCAACAGGTGATTTCAGATTTGTTGTCATGGTAACGTTACTGTAAGGCAGTTGCATTTTTAAAAGGCTGCAAACAGCCTTACCTTTCTAAAATATTTTTCCAGCTATGGTGTCAAAGCTAAAATGCTTCCACACACTGGTGTCATGAGTATCTTCTCACAGCTCGCCATGTTCCTCTGTTTCTGTCTTAACAAAGAGAACAGCTGATGCAATACATCACACATGATCTCAGTCTTCACTGGGTTCTTCATTCCCAAAGCAGCAATGGCACTGCTTAAACCAACACTGAATAACTTCATCTGTTCTTGTGGCTTGGGACAGTAGAGATTCCCCAGGAAATGTGTACTAGTGATGGGATAAAAACCCTGTCAAACAGCACTGAGACCACCATCCAGCATCTAACCCTACCAAGACCAAACAATCAGAAAGAGCTCAATAAACCAACCAATCAGACAGTATGGCCTCAGCATATCAGTCTAATCCTGCTCCACACTCAGTCTTCACAAAGGTGGTCAGTCCTCTTGAAGTCCCATTGTGATTCAAACATCAGCAGGACTCTTAAACAAATCCCACCCCCACCCCTACCCAACAGCAGGGGATTATTATTGGAGATGTCCCCGCTCGCAGCCTGTGTGTGTGTATGTGTGTGTGTGTGCACTGACCGTTGAAGATGGCCTGTCCCTCTGCCAGCTCTTGGTCCGTTTCGATGATGTATTCCTTCTGAGTGAAGCCCCTCGTGCATGGCAACGACTCCTGCTTGCTTGACAACGAACGCTCGGCCTTTCCACCCAGAACAGCAACCTGCAGAGGGACAGAGGAGAAGGATGAAAGGGAAAAGAATATTCAGATATTTGCTTGCATCTTAGATTAATAAAACAAGGTGGCAAATCTTAAATTCTCCTTTTTATAAAGCTGAGGTCTCTGACTGAAGCAGTGTTCGAATCACACAGTGGCTTTCAGGGGTGGGGGATGGGATAAAATTCAAGCACTTTTCCAGTACTTTCAAGGTACCTAAACCAAAAATTTCCAGACTCTCGAAGCCTTTATCATCACATATAAATTGTTACTATAAATACCAGGAGACAACAAACAAATATGATGATGGGATCGTTTCATTTTAAATAATAAAAGATTTTTGGTTTACATGAGTGAATGTGTAGATGATGAAACACCAGATTATGTTGAACATCAAGTATTTTTCAAGGAATATATTCGAATTCAAGCCTATTCCTAACATTGAAAACATAATGGTTAAAATTAAGCATTTTCCAAACTTTCAAGATTTTGTTGGAACCCTGCATGGAGTAGACAGCATTGTGTTTATTAGACACAAATGATTGGAAATTGTTATACGCGAATAAACACACACGTTGACTTGAAGTGCTTTACCATCAGCCTATTATTGATTTCAGGAACCTAAATATACAGGCAAATATTCATGTGTACAGATCAGATAAATACCAGTGGCACCAAACATACAGTGTTTTAGAGCTCCCCCTAAACCTCTCAAATGAGGAGCTGACCACCCCGTCGCTCCCCATAATTCCAGCCCTGAACTGAAGCCATATCGACTGACTGACACTGATTTGGTTCTCTGCCATTGTTATGGCTGCATATAAACATGGGAACACAGAAGAAGACGAGGAGCAATTAGCACCGAGCAGGGATTTGGTTTGCCACGTTTTCTGAATGGGGTTTGTTGTCTAAAACTGAAACAGTGAAGCAGAAGAAACGTGTTGGCGTCAGAGTTTGAGTCCCAGCCCGACATGAACCCCCCTCCACCTCCCGTCCCACACCCACGCACATATCTGCTCCACAAAGCAGCATTAAATCATCTGTTGCAGTTTGTTCGTGTGTGTGTGTGTGTTGGTGTGTGGGGGTGTTCTTCTGTGATTAAAGTAATGAAGCCAAGAGGGATGCTGTGATTTGCTTCCACTTAATCCAAAAACTTGAAGCCCTCCCGTCCTCGCTCCCCATCCTGACATGTTTGGGGGGGTGGGCATAAGGAAGGAGGAAGTAAACACACATAGCAGGACTCTGGTCTGATGCTGTGTTCCTGCATAACGCTCCGCAGGCTTCAAGTGGTGACATTTAGAGGGTGGGGATGGATATCCAATACCCCCCCAACTACTGTATCCAATCACACTAGTTGGTGTGTTTACATGTTTACTTCAATATGACACTATAAAATAGGACTTTAAAAGTTGATTGAAGTAGGTCCACTTAGTAGCTACTAAGTAATAATTAAATAATGATAATGACAATAATTACTAGATGCAGCCCTGGTCAATTGATTGATTAGTCAATTGACAGAAAACATTTTACTGGCTCCACTTTCTTAAAGGTGAATATGTACTGCTTTTCTTTTAGATCATTTTAAACTGAATGCCAAATTGTGATGGGCTTTTCATAGAGCAGACAACTCATCAGTTTATTGAGGAAATAACAGGCAGATTTACGGATAAAACTCATGTCAGTAACAGCCCTTATTGATTGTATATAAACTGTTATGATGAGGTACTGTGGGATGGAGCCAGCGTACAGTGATTACATCCACCTGTCCTCTTGGTCTTATCTGAAGACATACTGGTATAGAGTTTTAACAGGGATGTGGACGAGACTGTTCTCTAAAATGGCTTCATGTTTTAATGCAGTTGTTATTTTGGCAACATCACGGGAACAATGAAATGAAAACTGAAAAAAGGTTACTGCAGAAAACAGACTAATGGTTTTGTTATCTAAGACTTGATTTAGTGTGCAAATAAAGTGTCCTCTGTCAGAGCAGATCAGCACTGACAGAGAGAAGATGATCAAAAGGGCACAAACAAAGACAGGAACCAAGACCTAAACCCTGAATGAACAGTCCATCCCGTATATAAGTATCACCACACAGGTTGGGTTGACTGACTAACTGAAGAGTTCAGCAATGTCTGCACTCGTGACATTGACACACACAGTGAACATGAACTACTATTAGGGCTGTAACTAAGGATTATTTCAATCATCTGTTGTCTGTTTTTTTTCATTGCTTAATTGTTTATTCTCTAAAATGTCAGATAACAGGGAAAAATGCAGAAATCCTGATGCTTGTTCTGTCTGTTGATGGACTAATCCAGGAGTGGCCAACCAGCTGCAGAGAGCCAACCGTTTCGCAGACTTTCATTCAACCAAAGACTCTACCCACTGATTTGCAATCTTCCGAACTCCTCAGTGACATCACTTGTTGAAAACCTGCAGACTTTCTGTCGGCTCTCTGGACACATGCTCGCCTGGCCTCCCCTGGACTACTGCAGTAACTGACTGGTTGGTTCAGAAACTATCATGTCTTTGAAACCACAAGAGTTATCGTGTCAAATGTGAGCGTAAATGAAAACAAGTTGCCACAATAGCTTATATGGATTTCAGTATTTACAAATAAAGCAACTTGCTCACTCCTTCATTTCTTACCTTAACATTCCATTAATTTACCCATTAATAGTGATGAATCTATTTATCATAGGACTGTAAGGGGACAATTAATGGATTGTAATATATGAAGGTATTTTTAATGGATTATAGGCTTTAGGGCTTTCTAAAGGATAAAAAAAACAACATAAAATTGACCCTTAAAAAGCCCTTAATCAGTACATATAATCTATTACAAATAACTTTATATATATTACCATCCATTAATTTCTCCCTTTGTTCTCCCCATGTTTGGTGTGAAGCCCTGAATGTGTCCCTGAAATGAAAAATGACAGTACAAATTAAGGAGTACATGTAAAGCTAATCTGTACATTTTAAAATAGAAGGACACCTTCATGTAACGCTAGCATAAAAAAAATGGTAACATTAGCATTATGTTAATAGCTAATAGCTAATTCTGTACTGAACAACTCCTCATGTTCATCTGCATCTCACTGACGACATCATTTACAAACCCGTCTCTGAGCTTATCATTTAAAATGTAATCACATTACTTTGCCACATGTTAATTACATGTATGTATGCCACAGTCGTCACTGCAGTCAGAAGAGACAGCTTTCTTAAATAATATTATTAAGTCCTGCACAGTGGGTGATGGACTTACAGAAGAATGTTATCCATGATACAGAACCCGAGTCTGTGGCACATTCTTTCTGGCTGTAAGGCAGCTTTGACGCAGGGCCGGTACGGATGGCGCCACAACCGGGTCCTGCGCAAGCTGGCTGAAGTCCTAGAGGCACGCAGACTGGAAGCAAACAGGGCCAGCGCGGTAACATCACAGCGGCTGATCCAGTTCGTCAGGCAAGGTGGTAAGATCCAGAGCAGCAGCACAAGGGAGTGGTCTCTCCTTTCACCTGGAGGTGAGTGGAACATGAGAGTTGACCTCGATTGCCAAATGAAGTTCCCTCAGGAGATCACTGCAACCTC